>JAVTVY010051978.1:0-26073 GCA_036873755.1 Hanleya hanleyi
CTAGCACCGGCTTAAGCGGAATGAGATACGCTAGCTCGGGAGTTGTGATGACAGATCAGCTCAAACAACTCATCTTATGTTAATGGATGAACATCGTGGACGTCTGTTAGAGTAAACGCCTCAACATGGGACAAGAATACACAGAGAAACTAACCTGTATTGCTCGATATCGTGCGGCTTAAATTTCCCATCAAAACCTACTTGTATTCCCTAAAATTCAAGCGTCTAGTCGGTCATTCAATATTCAGTCGTAGTCCATTAAAGAATTTCCGCGTCCATATTCCAAAGACTAATTCATATACTTGCATTATCACCTAGGCTGATTTCCTGTCAACTGTTTTCAATGAAACCGGCAAGACAGCATGATGTTCTAAAAATATCAAATCCGTATCGCTGATCAGTAATCTTGATCCATATGATCTTCGTTGTAAAGCCGTTATCTAGAGTATGATGTATCTCAGTCACGCATTAATTGTGACTGTTCATATGAACACCTTTAGGATGTTCAAAACTCCTTTTTGGGGCCGTTTTTTCTATCTGACGTCAAGTAGTTCATCATTTTCCAACACATGGCTTGATAGGGCTAATACTTCATCGCTCTTAAATATTTGTATGTGGGAACCGTGTGGTCATATCATCCAATATGTCCACATGAACAGCTACACTAAAAAGCGTGACTGGGATACATATCATTACAGGGATTACTTTTGGTTATTATGATGTTTTTAGATAGATGCAGTCAGTATATTTGTCTGTGGGGTCATATGGCTTCTTGTCAGTACATCGGCATCGTTTTCTACCGTCCTTTTAATGTTGCTTTCAATTGCCTATCTATGGTGGGATTCTGCTGGAGGACGTTTCCTCCCCGAGTCTTGTTCTCTGTATAAAGCATTGTGATTGTAGTTCTGTGACTTGCAAACATGGCGGAGAATAAAGCGCTTGGTCGGCGTCGGGCCTCACTTTTATCTTTTTGAATACGGACTTGCATTTAGTAAATACTTCATCTTTGTGCCATTTGTTACTATCTGATGGTCACATAGTTAATCATTTTCCAACAAATGTTTTGGTAGAGCTATTGCATCATGAGTCTTGCCCTCTGTACACATGATTGTGATTGTGGTTTTGTGACTTGTAACCAGGAGGAGAATGAAGGACTTGGTCAGCGTGGGCCCTCAAGGGTATTTGTTCTGAATGCGAACTTGCATTCAGTAAATAGGACTATTACATCATCGCTCTGAAATATTTGTATGTAATACCGCTTGAGCCGGTGCTAGGGGTTGTGTGGTCATGTCATTCAATATGTAAACCTGAACATCTGCAATAAAAGCGAGGCTGGGATCCAAATCATCACATGGATGACTTTTGGTTCTTAAGATGTTTTTAGATAGATGCAGTCAGTATATTTGTCTTTGGGATCATATGACTTCTTGTCAGTACCCAGACATCGTTTTCCACCAGCCTTCTAATGTTGCGTTTAATATCAGTATTCATGAAGTTAATTGTATCATGAATGCCAGAGACCAATCGTTAAGCAAATGTGCGTAACGAAAGAAACGCCAATGAAAGATCGGAATGGGATATGATCGATGGAAGCAATTTGTCATGTGAACATCCCTAATTTAAGGGGACATTCTTGGATTGACAGGGGCTATAACAATCAGCGTTAATAGTTCATCTTGTATTATTTTAGTGAAACGTCTATCATTAGCAGTATACAAGTATAGAGCTCCCGATTTAGTCGGTTGAGTTATTTCCAGTATATTACAACACATATATGTCCAAGTCGTATGTTTTGGCATCACACGTGAATATTTCCACGAAGTGAGGAAAGAACCCATTCTCCCATTCTCAACTATTCAGACAAGAGCATGTAAAGTTATGTATTATAATTGCCATTAATTCTAAAAATATGAGATGTAATACATAGCAGAGCAGTTATTTCGATTTAATTCTCTCTATTCTCCTAATTTTGATGGTTTTGTCGTAACATCCAACGCTATATCCTGGTTAAAACTAAATCTCGAGGGTAACGAATTAAAGAAGTGGTTATCCCTAAACGCAATATTTTGCTCGTGCTCGTGTGAATAATTTTCACTTTTATAGCAAAATGTTTTGAAAGTTTGATCTCCAAATCTTTTGGGCGTATGTATGCATGCCTGGAGAATATATATCAAACATTTTTATTCGTTTTGGCGATGATTTCTAGCATTCATAAAAGTTTTTCTTCATTTTTTGGGGACAATGTTGTTTCAGCTGAGATTTAGTGACGATCCCCCGGTGACGTCACACGTTGGCATCTTTATATTACATATTGATACCAAGCACCTCAATATCTGCCGAATATGCTGTTGCCAGTCCCAAAGGACCCTCCTTCAGGCGGGCAACAAGCAGCAATGGAAAGCAGAGATTTCCATCAGTAAGAATCATTCGAAAAACCTTTTCGGTCCCTTTTTGAAATTAGCTCAAGGGAATATTTCCCTTGTTAGTTTCTTGTTTGTCAAATGATAACCATTTTAATGTTTTTCTCATGACCATAGATGTTTTCAAGTAGAGAACAAATGCATAGCATGTCAATAATATACGTTTTGAATACGTCATTCAGTAGATGGCCAGCGCCAGTAATCATAGCAACAATAGCCCCCTAATGCTAGTAAAATGATCCATTGTATAGGTTTTATCGTGTATACCTTTAATATTGTTTCTAAAGTTTCGAAGGACGGAGACAAGTGGGCGTGGTCATTATAGCAGTTAGAAGTTGGAACCAGACTATTTTATTTCTTACGCCAGAGAAGTGTATCCTGTGAAGAATATCTAGAGGACTGCAGTCAAAGATAGGCATGTGGTGATCAAGTTCCTAATATCGTAGTGTTTGTATTGCCGATGAAGTCACCCGGTCCGCCCAGAGGTTATATTCAATATTGGCGTATCCGAATCCAAATTGCAATATCTTTTTCCTAAAAAGCGACAAGTCCCTACAATCAAAAATTATATACATGTAAAGGTCAATATGGACCAGTTATTTTCAAGACAAAGGTCGTCAACAGATTTGCTTGCCCAATACGTCAGTGGCAAGTGATGTCAAAAGAAATGTTCATCTGGCCAGTGCGATACCGACTCCTGTGACTGTTGTTAAATTATCCACACGGTAGTCTGTTATATCGGTTAGTGAGTAATATTCTGAGTTATCAATTTCCTCATTGCAGAGAAAACGTACTGATGCTGAACGTGTATTACGATTCGCTTACCTACCAGCTTCAGGAGGATCAAGCCGTCTATCAAATTGAAACTGTTCTGGGTAAGCAATATTCTCGAGAACCTGCCCTACTTGGTTATTACATTAACTTCATACCGTTGTTATGGTGATATATTATTCTTGAACAGTTTATTTCTTCAAAGGTTTTCTGAATAGTTAATTTCCCTTATACAATATTAAAAGAGTAAGATATAAAGTATAAATATGCAGTTTTAATTACTGCGGTCGATAATCACTAGCATTACCATGAGAATTCTAATGTTCGAGACAAATTCATCATCGTCATTACAAAATTATTCCAGAAAAACATTTGCCGTACCAAATTTATTGTCTACCGATTAAAACACATGCGTAATGTGGCTAATGTCACAGGACCTACGAAGTAGGGTGAGGAAGATGACTTGGGCGTCCAAGCGTAAAGTTCTAGGTCACCTAAGTAGTCAAATTTTCATCAAAAGTAGGTCAGATCAGAACTTGCTGGTGATAGTCCCCTAATGCACGTTCATGCCAAAAATCAAGGTTTTAGTGTCAACGGTTCTCCTTATTTTGCCGACGAAAGCATTCGGATGCACTGACTGGCTGACTGATTTCTTATCGGACAATTTGCAAATGAGAGCTTACTTCGTCGGAATATTAAATTTCGAACAGAAGAATGTATGTTCAACAGTCTTTGGTTGGCGGTATTTTGTTTCAGAATAAAAAAAAAATGAACTTGTCGAACAAACTCAGAAAATGACCAAATGCCCATTCTACACATTCCGTCTACAACATTTATCGATGACAATATACAGTATAAAACAAAAGGGCACTGATTTTCAGATTGAGAGAAACAAAATTGTATGCTCTTTTACAGCTAACATTGGTGGACAACTTGGACTCTTCATCGGGGCAAGTGTTCTGACAATACTGGAAATTGGAGATTTTCTTGTCCTGCAACTCTACAACTGGCTTAAGAGAGGTTCACGGAAAAGTACGAGCCAGGAGTTCAAAGTTGGACCCGCCCCAGAGAGGATGAGGATGGGAGAGCAATAATTGTTCGTTGTATTTCTGCTCCTCAGCGGGGAAGGATTTACGCTCTCCTCTTGACCAGAAACTTTGACGAGTATCGACGTATTATGAAACCAAAATCGAAGAAGAATTGTATGGAACAAACGTGAGATGAAGTGGCCTGGAAGGTAAATGACTCGATAATGACATCCAAGGCCAATTGGACAGAATGTGGCGAAAGAAACTCGGCATATTTCTGTTCACTAAAAGAACTATGTTGCAAAGACTATAACAAATTTAGAAACTTCTGCAACTGTTGTTAAATCTCAAGATATTCTAACTGAATTAAAGCAATTCTAGTACAAATTGAATTCCGAGCAAACAAATCCAATCGACATCAATGTTGACCTCTTCTCGAACCATTCAGTAAAACGTACAGAACACCAAAGGATGGTAAGGACAGTCAAGTTGATAAAAAAAAATGGCGTTCAATTTCTCCACGGAATACCGATTGGAAAATCATATAATCTTGCATATCCAACAGATTTCGGAATGTTTTACCATCAGTTATAGATGAATCCTAGAAGGGTTTAATGAAGGGTCATTTTTTCGGTGAAATAACTCCACTTTTATTTGATATTATTAATTACACAGAGGAAAACAATATACCAAGATTAATATTTTTGATGGATTTTGAAACAGCCTTCCGTTCGGTCTCTTGGGTTGCACTCTTGCTTCTTTCAATTTTAGGGATAAGTTGATTCATTGGATTTGAACTTTTCAGAATTATTCTGAAACGGTGTTGTTATCAACGGTTATAAATCCTAGTTGTTCAGTTTGCATCGTGGTTGTCGACGGGGTGAACCAATATCCCCTAATCCCCAGACTGCAGAGATTTAACCGCTGTTGAGCAAGACCAGTCTATTAAATGTATATAAATCGAAATTCTGAAATTAAAATTTAGCAGTATGCGGACGATACCACTCTCATTTTAGAGGAGTCAAGAGAATCGCGGGAAAGAGTTTTCCCTCTTCTTCCGGTCTACGTTTAAATGTAGACAAATCTATGGTAATATGGATCGAACGAAAAAAGGGAAGCTCAGTCAAAATGTGTCAACATTATAGCATCAACTGGGACCCCGGAGGCTTCAAAGTACTCGGTATCTGGTTTTACCTCACCGCCAACAAAAAAAATTTAATGATAAAATGAATTCCATAAAAAAAATCTCAGAAAGCTGGGACAGGAGAAACTTAACGCCTATACTCAAAATAACGGAGATAATAACATTTGGTATACCATTTTTTCTCTGTTTTACCAAACCCCGACAGCTCTTCGTCTATTGGTACAGAATATTTTTCATCGGATTGGGCACAATGTATGCGAATTAGATTCAACGTACATCAAGGGAATGCTAAAACAAGTCAATAATACTTTTAGGCATGGACAAGCTCTATATATGAAAGCGATTATAAGAATATAACACCCGAAACCCTTCTGTTTGACCTTGCCCCAAAACTAGAATGAAGAACTACAAAAGTTACAAAATAATTTGGAATTCAACCGTTTCATTTCCTCCCACACTGTAGTATTGTTCACAACATATCCTACGAAAAAATAATATGTATAAAACCCGGAGATTTTGCTAAAAAATCTAACCATGAAGGAACCGAAGAAAAAATAGATTATTAGGCCAAGAGTGTGTGAAGTTCACATATAACTTATTACTTCAAAGATTGGGCATTCATAGCAAATTTAGAGCCTGTACCCTTCAACTTTAAATGGATTGGTAAGCCAGGTAACACTAAACGGAAAACTATTCATGTCCAAAAAGAACAATGGGGGCGGGGTAGATATGGTACATGTCCAATCTTTTGTGTCGTATTTGAAAATCAAGTGCATTGAGAGGCTGTTCCCGAAGCAGTAGCTCTCTTACTGTATTAGTACAGAATATTTTTCATCGGATTTGGCACAATGGATGGAAATTAGATTCAACGGGCATCAAGGAAATGCTAAAACAAGTGAATAATACTTTCAAAACAAATAACACTTTAGAGGCATGGACAAGCTGTGTATATGAAAGCGATGATAAGAATATAACACTCGATAACTTTCTGTTTGGCTTTATCCGAAAATTAGAATGGAGAACTAAAACAATTATAAAATAAATTGGAATTCAACCGTTTCATTTTCTCCAACACTGTAGCATTATTCACAATATATCCAACAAAAAATTATATATATATAACCCGGAGATTTTGCCCAAAAACTAACCTTGAATGAACCGATTATATATAATAGATTATTAAGCCAAGAATGTGTGAAATTCAAAATTACCTGGATTGGCTATCAATATACAGCAATATATTTAGCACAACAGCCGAAAGTGACTTACAATATTTTCAATATCAAATACCTCATAGAATTTTGGCAACAAATTATCATCAGAGGGGTACTGTATGATCGCTTTCAAGACTACCGGTCTGCTACCTCCTATTTTTGTGGGAGGCCCATTGGCCGAGTGGTTTAGATCGCCGACATACAGTGCTGGCGATTAGGTGCCTGACTCTGGGGTCGCTGGTTCGAATCCTGCACGGGACTCGACCAAATTTTCAGCACTAGAATTTGTGCTATTCTAAGATTGTGTTATCCCAAAATAACGAAAATACTGTTATACGATCACTTTCTAAATGATAAAAAATATATCTATTCAGCTTTGGGAGCTGTGTCATTACGATCATCAGAGGGGTACTGTATGTTCGCTTTCAAGACTACCGGTCTGCTACCTCCTATTTTTGTGGGAGGCCCGTTGGCCGAGTGGTTTAGATCGCCGACATACAGTGCTGGCGATTAGGTGCCTGACTCTGGGGTCGCTGGTTCGAATCCTGCACGGGACTCGATCAAATTTTCAGCACTAGAATTTGTGCTATTCTAAGATAGTGTCATCCCAAAATAACGAAAATACTGTTATACGATCACTTTCTAAAATGATAAAAAATATATCTATTCAGCTTTGGGAGCTGTGTCATTACGATCATCAGAGGGGTACTGTATGTTCGCTTTCAAGACTACCGGTCTGCTACCTCCTATTTTGTGGGAGGCCCGTTGGCCGAGTGGTTTAGATCGCCGACATACAGTGCTGGCGATTAGGTGCCTCACTCTGGGGTCGCTGGTTCGAATCCTGCACGGACTCGACCAAATTTTCAGCACTAGAATTTGTGCTATTCTAAGATAGTGTTATCCCAAAATAACGAAAATACTGTTATACGATCACTTTCTAAATGATAAAAATATATCTATTCAGCTTTGGGAGCTGTGTCATTACGATCATCAGAGGGGTACTGTATGTTCGCTTTCAAGACTACCGGTCTGCTACCTCCTATTTTTTGTGGGAGGCCCGTTGGCCGAGTGGTTTAGATCGCCGACATACAGTGCTGGCGATTAGGTGCCTGACTCTGGGGTCGCTGGTTCGAATCCCGCACGGGACTCGACCAAATTTTCAGCACTAGAATTTGTGCTACACTAAGATAGTGTTATCCCAAAAATAACGAAAATACTGTTAGACGATCACTTTCTAAATGATAAAAAATATATCTATTCAGCTTTGGGAGCTGTGTCATTACGATCATCAGAGGGGTACTGTATGTTCGCTTCCAAGACTACCGATCTGCTACCTCCTATTTTTGTGGGAGGCCCGTTGGCCGAGTGGTTTAGATCGCCGACATACAGTGCTGACGATTAGGTGCCTGACTCTGGGGTCGCTGGTTCGAATCCTGCACGGGACTCGACCAAATTTTCAGCACTAGAATTTGTGCTACTTTAAGATTGTGTTATCCCAAAATAACGAAAATACTGTTATACGATCACTTTCTAAATGATAAAAAATAAAAAATATAACAAATTACCTTTTAAAATTATGGGACCATACAGTTTCTGAACTATGTACCTTCTGTAAACAGAAGGTGGAAACTTTTTCACATTTTAAGCAATGAATTTATACGGTGAAAGTTTGAGCCAGCTTCTGCCTTGGGCTGAGAGCCCCGAAATCCGCATGGAAAAACCTTCAGAGCTTCATGCGATCCTAGGCAGTATAGATTCGACAAGTAGTAAGAATTTGTTTCAATAACCAAAAAAGTACATATATGATTGCAGATACAGATATACTAACCCAAGCTTTGAAACAACGGAAGAGAGATAAATGATATAGTCACATGAAACAATAATTAGGCCGCTTTCGGAAGCAAGTTGGGTCCTCTGGCGTCTTAACTGGGCAATAACGCAACATGATTCAAGTGTCAATGAGACGAACACTGGGGCGTTTGATCCTGGGAGAGTAATTTCTGTGAAGTAAAATGGGATGTTATAAATTTTTCTTTTTTGTGGAGGTTTTTCTGTTTGTATGTCTGTAAGTTCGTTTTTTTTTTGCTTGTAGATATAGAAGTCCTTATCAATATCATATTATCGTAACTTGAAAATGTATTGAATGTAGAAATGTACCGGCATATATCGATATGTGTGTATTCGCATTTATATTTATGTGGAATATTATTTGTAGCCATGTATATTCAACATTAAATAAGCTAGTGAGTTAGATTCTCAACCAAGCAAGTATTTTCTGGTCGGATGTTTCGCAATATGAAAAATATAATTAAACTATCATGCTTATATCATATAATATCGGGATGATTTTGAGCCTATGAAACTGGCTTGAGCATATGAGTCTGGTGTGCTCCTGCGAGCAAAGAATCAAGGGTATATTCAACATGGCGGCCATGATTAAATTTTTGGAGAAGATTAGATAAAAAAAATTGCAAAATCTGACCAAAAGATCAACCAAAAATATATTTGTTACATTTTCTGGTAGAGCTTGAAACCAAGATATATTGTGGGAAGTTTCAAACCCCTGACCTCAGGGTTAAAATAAATATTTAGGATTTGCTGCAATTCCCCCCCCCCCCCATCGTCAGGCCAGAAACAAACCTTTTACCGACTGTCGAGCATTTATAATCTACGAGCATGACCTGACATCGATTTCGCGTGAACATTTTTAGGTATATGAGAGCCTTTATTGGTTTGATCATCTATGCAAGAAGGCTTCCTACAAGTTACAGATGTTCAGGAAAATAATTAAATATTGACCATATTCAACAAGAATATAAACTTCCTTTGATTTTTGGTACTTGGATTATTATAATGATGGCTGGGTTCCTTTTTATGTCGATAGAAAAATGTGTCTTAGATTAGGAAGGCTGCAAAAACGTGCAGAGAAGTTTATTCTTGATCGTTATTTTTATACCCAATCTTTCACTCTACTTTCTTGATTTGAGCGATCTCCGTTTATATATCGTGTACAGTATCAGGAATGCTTGCCTGGAGAAGAATCATTGAACGAGTTGTCTTTTCAATCAATTTTTTTCAATTTTAGATGTTATTCCAGAGCTCGTTCCTTCGATACACTGTGTTTGAATGTCATTTTAGTTTAACAGTTCGATAGGTATTCGTGCCGCGCGTTTTATTTCACCTTTCTCGATCTGACGAATCGTCGTGTGATGTCATTTGCTGCTCGGTATTTATAATGTTTTTAGCCCACGGCTATAGGATAAACAGATTTAGTAATAGCTTGGCCATATTTAAGTAAACATAATTACATTCGTGCGACTTAACCCTACCTGGCAATGGCCCTCCCTCTGCCAAACTTTCTGCGCTATCTCCGGAACGACAAAAACTGGAGAGCCGAAACTCCGTGACTATAATTTATCATATTGGGGTCATTTTGAGCCTATTTGCATAAGAGCAGAGGATCATGGGTAAATTCAAGATGGCGGCCACATGGGTACCAGAAAAGTGATGTTTTTGTCATATTTCTTTAAAATTTCTGCTTTTCCGCGATGAAAAGTGGGCATAAACTATTTTATTTCACATCACATTAATATTTACTAATTTATCATGCAGATTTTTGCGGAGAAATTGCAAAAAAATCAAAAAAAATTTACATTTTCTGGTAGAGTTTGACCCAAGGGTATAGTGTGGTAAGTTTCTGGCCCCTAGCTGAATGGGTAAGAAAAATAATTACGAGGGGCATTTCGGCCCCCAAGGCCTGAAAAGGTCCCCAAAAGTCCGGGCCATATAGGGTTAATGGGTACTTTTTAACTGTAATTCGGCTGCACTGCTTGATTATCTCATAGAATACACTCTGTCATCTTTGGGTGTTTTGAAGTCTGTTATATGATAACTTACCACTGGGCAATTTTGCCCAGATTACAAGAACGATTTTCGGTTATTTATAATGCTTCATTTAAATGAATGATATGGAGTAAACACGTGCCACCAGTCCTGGTAATATATCGTGTTATTCAGGGAAATGTTTTAAATCTTGTTTATTTGTATTTTTATCTGTATATATGTCATGTATATGATATTGATTCATTCACCTTTGATAATTTGCATCATGGCTGTCAGCATAGATGTGGTTCATCTACGCTGGCCTAAAAGTTTTGCCAGGAAAATGTGCCTAATCTCCATCTTGTAAGTGTGCTTCAGAAGAGCAAATGTTTCTACATAAGAAAAACCATAAATATTCTAAACAATTCGAATTGTGTCTTATTTCATACATATGAGAACATTTCCTTCAATAAAATATAGTAGACCTAACATAACAATTTGGTTAACTTTTACCCTGTCTACCCGGCATAATATGTGTTGTTTGAATTGTCCCGAACTTTATGATAATTTTCTTTTCATAGTCTATCACATGTTCATGATATTGTCCGTGATAGTGCTGTTGTATGTCCCGAATTTTTGTCCTTTATATATCGTATTGGATTGCGAATTATACCATATATATTTAATATAATCGTATTTTATAAAATGTACAAGAATGACATCGATTTCAAAGATGGATCCCATGTGGCTGTTTGCATCCAAACGTCATGTCATTGACGGCATTGCACTTCTCTCAATATTTCAATACATTGAGTGTAATACTTCAATATTATTACTAGTGGAGCGATATATGGATCTTATTTTTAACAGTTTGACGCGCCCCAGCGTAAAATAAAAGGAAACCAAAGCAGGTTTGAAGAACTATATCTGGTGGTTCAGAAAAATGATGGAGTGAAATCAGACAATGGCAAATACCTGTATGTTTTTTGTAATATTTCTTATGGAACTACATGCCCTATCATTATAAATAGCATTTGGTGTGATTTACAATAGCCGGTACCTACCTACCCATTACTACTCGTTTACAACCCCCTAACGAGGTTGTTAAGCATATATATTAGGCCGATACAAACATAAGAGACATTATCGTATTGTAACTAATGGAACTATGGTTAGAGAATACAGATGGTTCTGCTCATATTGCGTACAAGTGCAATATGTTTGGTATGAATAAAAAGTTAGTTACATAGCTATTTCCTATGCTGACATATTTTTCGCTCACTTGACGATTAAATGACGCCAAAATATCGACAAATAATAGATAATGGAGGTGGAGGAAGTGCTTCCTCTCCGCTGAACCTTTTGTCGTAAAAACAGAATGGATTGACTGTAGAGCTGTTTGGCTGGATATAGATGGCCATATTCCCTTGGTATCGACAATAGTTGATTACTACTATCCACAAAGCATCAGGGGCAAATTCAAGATCGTCATCATGAAGGGAATTCAGTGATTTGGAATATGGAAGGAGAAATTCTCTAATAGACGACGGCTGATTAGTGAATGGCGGGCTACACGTTTGTATGTATCACAGTCATTTTTTTGGCCTGACTGTGGGCATACATTTTGCCACAAATAACGATTGTCCAACATTTTTGACATGAACAGCTGGGCAAATTTATTGGAAAATACCCAAGAGCGGGCGAGTAACGAAATGATATCAACTTCTGAAAAGTTCGTTTCAAACCCAACTAAGCGATAACCTACAATGATGGTGATAACACAGAACGAAGTAATCCGACAGCAAGTCATATAAGAATACAGGCTGATAGACTGGCTGGATTGTACCCAAATACAGCTCAGAAACCACGAGTAAATCATGGATGTTAGAACACCAGTGAAATAGTTAGTTAAAATAGAATTGAAAACGTATTATTCCGTAGTGTTTCATATTTACCTTCATGCGGTGGGCCATAATTGAGATAGCCAGACCGCCTTTGGAACCTCAGTTCATGTTTCTTAGTTCACGTTATTCTTTCCTAACTTTAGGAATTACAAGCGTCTAATCCGTCATCCATAATTCAGCCGTCGTCCATTAGAGAATATCCGCGTCCATAATCCAAAGACCTATTCCATATTCCATATAACAGTATTAGCACCAAATTCAAAAAGACAATCATAGTATACATAAACATAGGCTTGTTTCCTGCAAGAGAGAAGCGATTATCTTGGATTTCACCTATGACTTTTGAGCTGATTTGCAAATGAGAATTTCTGTGCAATTTTCTCCTGTTTTTGACCAACCATATCTTGGAATTTAGGATTTGCCGCCGGTAGCAGAATGGCCGTGGCAGGGGCATTTGATTAGATAAGTTCAACTCCTATTGGCACATCGAACAGCACTCATAAACAGAGCGGCATAAGTAAGACACTGGGTATTCCGTTTCTATATCATGTAACAGCTATGATATAACTTAAAATATTCGTCAAAAACAACAATGAACGGGACATAGTGTCTATGGCCGCTCCGCTATCGGATATGGTTGTCATGAGACAAGCTGGGCCAATTATGCCCAAACTAAGATGAAATTAACATAAATGCATGTTTACGAAATTGCTAGCGTGGCCGCCATCTTGAAATTTCCATGATACTTTGCTCAGATGATTATGAAAATAGGCCGAGATATCCCAAATGGATCAGCTTTACACTCAAACAGTTTCACCCCTCTGATATGTTATGTTCTGAAGTTACGTTCAATAATGCCAACGTCTTCTGGCGCATGCGCAGAACTGTTATGAGAGCAAATTGTAATTGAGAATTAGCAATTGCATAGTTTGGATACTGTGCAATCCATTGATTAATCTAATGACCCAAGAGGATGATCTTATCAATGACAATTTTATCTGGAAATATGTGAATCCCATATTTTATATTTTCCATTGCCGTCGTAGTTTCCACGGAAAGACAACACTTTCATGTCACTTTTCCTGTTCACTATTAGTGGAGTAATACCGTGCACAAAATTAGCCGAATTGTGCACTTCGAGGTAAAAGCATGAAACTTGGCATGATAGTAGCCAAAGGATGTCCTGACCATTTTCTGATAAGGACCTACTCATTTTCTCCCAAATTCAAGATGGTCGCCAATATAATGGTCTAATACAGCAATGTGATAATAATACTGTTTATTGTTTTAGTTGCGGTCATGAAACTTGCAGGGATGCTTGCTATTAATGCTCTAGTCCGTTTTCAAAGAAGATGTGTAAAATTATTTTCCAAGGTGGCCGCCATATTCAAAAGACGGCCACGATAATGGTCAAATTAGTGGTAAATCATTATGCAATACGTAAAGGATTATGTCTGTATTGTGTACTTAACGTAATGTGCTGAAGCCAAGCAAATAATACCTGCTACGAATAAACTTGATAATGCGCGCTCCACAACCTGTCTGTGACGCGCCGGTGAAGAGGTGGTGGTCCGGGTGCAACGGGTATAGTGGAACTCCGCACATGACATTGGACTGCGCCTGCTAGCAAGCCAGGCACGCGTGAAGCCGAACAGGCACCGGAAACAATGAGTTGATGGCTTGCTCCAGAGGTACAGCTGCCCGGGAGACTATAGTGGCCGTATCTGTAAACGACCAGGTTGCTTGATGTCTTGCGCTGGTGTCAGCGATTCCAGTAGAGCTTGCCAGTGCTATAATAACTGGGACAGGTAGGATAAAATCTTTGTCCTAGAATCTGGATCTTGGCCCAGCGATCTTCCGGAGATAGTACTGTTTCTTGCAGGGAGTCGAACACCGCATCAATGTATCGGCGCCACTGAATAGGTTCCAACTCTGATTCTTGTGGATGAGGTATGAATACCAGTAATTGTAGTACTTGAAGCGTAAATCTGATCTGAACTCCGGAAAGCGACCTCTCCGGTGTCCACACGAGGAGGTCGTCCGGGTAAATTTCTAAGTGAATTCTCCGCTGATGAAGGCAGGAGATGACTGGTGAAGTGATCCGGGTGAATCACCCGGTGGCGATGAATACGCGAAGCAGGAGAACTTGCAACTCGCATCACCTCCCGACTTTAAGTGTGGGTGAGGTGCCAGGAACCCCTTGTTGAATCGCCTCAGATCAAGGATCATCCGTAACTGGTCTGTTCCCTTGGTAGCAGGAAAACAGGACTAAAATCCTGCGGACTCCTCGGCCCGAGGTAATTCTGTCATGGCTCCTTTGGTTGCTGACAATAGGGTCTGGACGTGGTCCGGCCGGACTGAGAGACGTGAAAGTCTGGAGCCGGACGTCAGGCTTGACAATTCCTGGTAAATGTAAGGGTGAATCCCGTCCTGATGGTATAATGACCCAAATGTCTCGGGTAATAAGTTCACAAATCGTCCATAACTTGTGTAAATGACCCCGACGATTGGATGGAACTGTTGAAAATCTGGTAGTCTGCATGGGGTGATAGGATGATGATTGACAGAAGAGTGATCGTAGCCAGTTTCGTCGATCCGAACCTTTGTCCCGGGAAAAGGAAGACTTGCCACGCTCTCCTCCACGACCCTTGGCTTGAGAAGACTTGGCCTGCGGGCGAGAAATGGATGACGCGTCTGTCCAAGTCTGGACCCTGGTTGGCTGAGTCTTGGTTTAGTCCTGAAGTCCACAGTCTTGCATTTCGATGCTGACTTGCTCCATTGCTGTGTCGTCATACTCAAGATACGTGAAGTCCGTTCTTCCCGGATTTCAGGCATTACTTTTCCAATGGCATATTGAAAAGTGTCTTTGAGGCTAGCGGCTTTAGGAGAAATTCCGACTTGCAAACTGTGGGACTTCCTTTTTGGGTTTCTTCAGAAAAGCTGAACGTTGAGTCCGCAACAGAGATGCATATGCGCATAACGTCGGCATTTGCTTTGTTAAGGGTGTCGATGAAGCCTTCCAACAAGTTTTCCTGAACCGCTGGTAAATGAACGGAACCGTCTCCCTGGATGTTCTTTTCATAGAGGATGAGGCGAGAAGTCGCCGTAATAAACCAGTCTGCGAAGAAGTAATCCGATGTATGGCCAGTAACATGGATTGTAACTTGTCGACTTGCTCCGGTGGTAATACCAGAGGTGGTGGCTTGATAGACTTCAGTACCTGATCCAGGTTTCGATCAGGAACCGGTGGTTTCGCTGGAAAGGTCGCTCCCTGGAGAGTGTAGAACCCAAAAGCTGGTTTCTTCAGAGTGTTGCTGACCTCCAGATACTTGTCATAAGCCGTAAATATGGAAGCCCATTCCGGTGATACGGCACAGGAAGCTATGGCGTATCGGTGGCGTGCTCTGAAGGGGAGAGTGTAAAAGCAGCAGTTACCTGCCCTCTTTTGGTAGATGTGGATAGTAAGGTCTGATACCGTCAACCTTCCTCCAGTTGGATCAATCTTCATCCAGCTTGATGACTGATCCGACTTTTTAAGCAGCAGTCATCCGTCTTCTCTTGGTAGATGTGGATGGAAAGGTCTGATACCGTAAACCTTCATCCCGCTTGGTGCCTGATCCGGATTTTCTGTAACCCTCAGGCATTATCTGGTCGATGCGGTGGGAGTCTGTGATATCAGAAACCCTTGGGGTGGTGAACCAAAACTCAGGCTTGGGGGGTTCCGGGAACTTGGCTGGTTTCTTGTGGTCCGTGGAGACGGTATACGATGTGGAGAGCTTGACACTCGTTGTGGCGATCGTGATCGTCGTCGTGGAGAGCGGGACCCCGGTTGCGGGGTACGGGACCCCGGTCGTGGGGTACGGGACCTCGGTCGCGGGGTGCGGGACCGACGACGTGGAGACCATGAACGGCGTCTGGGAGAACGGGGACGCCGATCCCTGGAAGTCCTCCACTCCGTAGATCGGTATTGATATGGCTCAATCTTGGCTACCATACTTTCTGTATTGACGGGATGTATCTCGGCCTTCGGCTGTATCCCGTTGACGGGCCGAGTTCCGGTATTGATGAGCCGAGTCCCGGCTTCTAAACTTTCAGTGTTGACGGGCCGATTCCCGGTTTCTATACTTTCATTATTGATGGACTGTATACCGGCCTCCGGTTGTGACCCGGTGACGTGCCAGGTGTTGATGATAATAATCTTGATGATGGTTTCATGCCTCTTGTAATCCCATCACACTGCGCTGGCCATTTCATTGAACTTATTATTGTTTCATTGGATTAATTGAAGTATGAAAACGTTATCAAGATCCTGGCCTTTTGTTGTTCAGTTATAGTAGTGATAGTAGTGTTCCTGTGATAGTAGGCTACGCAAATATCATGCAATGATTACTGCAGAAACAAATATTGCTCCCTAAAGCAATACACTCTTGAGGATATTTGCAGATGATACAGTGACTTTAGGCTAATTTGCGGCGGCCATCTTGAATTCTGGCGGCCATCTTGGTAAACAACCGGAACATTAAATAGAAAATGACGAAGACACCAATGGCTAGCATCATGCCAAGTTTTAGGCTTCTGACACAAATCAAACAATGAACTACGTTAATTTCAGTATTTGGCCATTATTATGGCGACCATCTTGAATTTGGCGGCCATGTCGGAAAAAACTTGTGTGGGTCCTTGGCTACTATTATGCCAAGTTTCGTGCTTTTACCTCGAAATGCGCAATATTTTCCCCAAGTTTTCGTCTTGTTGTACTCTGGAGAGGGGTACACCTAAATTCAAGATCATTTTTTTGGTCACGGCCGCTTCACTATATATATATATATATGGTACAATACATGTATGTGAAAATTCTCATGACGATTTCAGTGTATTCGCGTATATTCTATATGGCCGAACCGGTATAATATATTGAGTGCTGGAGCACATGACCGTACACCAATGTAGTAATGGTAAATTCACGAAGTGTTAGTTGCAAGGTTAACGGGCACTTATTGTGGAGCAATCAAATAAAATAAAAATTAAGGTGTTTATATTTCGGTTCAACCTCTCTTTGAATTTGTTAATCCAAAAAGTATACTGCGACATCTCGGGAGTGCTGAAGTCTACTCTGATATCTTGTACAGTAACTTCCAATCAAGTAATTATTTCAAAAACGTGTTCACATTTATGTTAAGCTTCACGTGAAAGGATGATTTGGAATTAAAACGTGATACCGTCCTTGATGTGAGTCATTTAACAATGTGTTATTATCTGGTTAATAATATTTTTAATGTTGTCGTTTGTATCTGTATATTTGTCATGTTAATAAGGAAGTGAACCACGTTCACATTTAAACGTGAGATTATAGTAACTCGTCAAGCTAAGATCAGATGTACAATGATGGTCACCATACTATTTTTAGACGTATTTCATCATTTGTGAATGAACCGTGTATCACTTAATTAGTGGGGGAAATGAACCTGTTTTCAGCTCGTTAGTTTTATATATAATTTAGCAGAAGAAGTAGAATTATATACGTCTTGTGAAATATGAAATAAAAATTGGAGTCATCATACCTTTTTTTGAATACCAGCAGTGGAACTGTCCAGAAGGCGGTAGTGTGGGAATTGTGGTACGGGATGGGGTATAGTCTTGAGGTTTATCTACAAGGCATTCATGAGGTTGCCTTTTTCTATTCCAAAATGAATACTTGTTATATATAAGTACTGGTGCAATATTTTATAAAAACTGTCCACATACGTTTGCTCTTAAATCCCCCAAAATCCCATTTAAAAAATATTTTGATATTCAAATTTGCAACAGGTTCATTACAAGCGAGTAGATCTGATAGAAAATTAAACCATATGTCGTGAAATGAAATTATTGGAAGTAAAGAGACATATAGTATCAAAGTGGCGTGTGTCTGAATGCCATAATTTATTTTGGAAACACAACAGATGAAAGCGATGTCTAGCTCTCCATTTTCCAACTTTCAATTATGTGACATGTCCACGCTCTCACAATTGCTTCGCCATATCAGCAGAGATATACCGAACATCGTCCTCTATGCGAAATGAATTATTTCCGGTCGGAAAATGTAATAACTCTCCAAATATTAAACCGAGAATCATGGACTAATCCGATCACAGAGCTCTGGACTGTCTGTTTTAATATTTCTTTTAAATTATATGATTATTGAAGCTTTCGATTTGTGGTTAAATCTATCTTCAGCTTTTGTTGTTTCTCATGGTGTAACTCCACGAAAGAGCATATACATCGTCACTCATCATGAATCGCGTTGCCCGTACCAGAAAGTAAGCATTTTCTATCCACATTGCTCTATCAGTTCCTTTCACAATCGACATTCAATATTCAGCCATCGTTCAAAGTAGAAAGTAGTATAGTAAACCTCAATTGAGTCAACTTGACCTCAGAAATTTGCATAATTGAGGAGGAAATGAGGAGGTGACAGCCAATCAGAAGCGAGTAAAATTTGACCTCAGAAATTTGCATATGACGTCACAGGGGTCACTGAGTGCAAGTGTGGGAGGTGGTGGTGGGTTCAAAATGGCGGCCTGTGGGTGGTGGTGGGTTCAAAATGGCGGGTTGTGGGAGGTGGTGGTGGTGGGTTCAAAATGGCGGGTTGTGGGAGGTGGTGGTGGTGGGTTCAAAATGGCGGCCTGTGGGTGGTGGTGGGACCAAAATGGCGGCGCAAGGGAGCAAACGAGGCGGTGGGGAGGTCACGGGGAGAAAAAACCCTCACATTACCCTCAAAAAAAACCCTAAGCCATATAATAATAATAAACATAATCTATAGGTGTTGTACCATGTTAATAGGATCAGTCTAGCATCTGTACCACCCTAGGGTCGAGCGTTTATTGTCCCGTGTATCTCCGCAGAAAATCAACAAACAAAATGGCGGCTCCAGGATGGTATGGGGACGCCCTTTCCACATCACGGCGTCGATCATAGCGCCATCTGCACACACTGACGCAAGGGAGACAACTCGTGTGGTCCAAGGGTATGGAAATAGCCGTTTTGGAGCTAGGGGAGTTACTACTGGTCCAGTGGGGTCGAGTGAGGTATCAAAGTGAAACCTAGGTGAAGGGGTATCTGATGAGCTGGGTGTGGGGTTGAACTAGCGTCATTCTGCGCATGCGCGGTGGCCCAAGGGTATGGAAATAGCCGTTTTGGAGCTAGGGGAGTTACTACTGGTCCAGTGGGGTCGAGTGAGGTATCAAAGTGAAGCCTAGGTGAAGGGGTATCTGATGGGCTGGGTATGGGGTTGAACTAGCGTCATTCTGCGCATGCGCGGTGGCCCAAGGGTATGGAAATAGCCGTTTCGGGATCTAGGGGAGCCACTATTGGTCCAGTGGGGTCATATGAGGTATCCATGTGAAGCATTCGTGAAGGGGCATCTCACTGGACTAGTGGGTTGACATAGCGTCATTCTGCGCATGCGCGGTGGCCCAAGGGTATGAAAATAGCCGTGTTGGGAGCTAGCGAAGCCAATAATGGTCCGATGGGGTCGTATGAGGTATCAAAGTGAAGCCTAGGTGAGGGGGTTACACTAGGGTGTCGTATCCATTCTGCTGCGCAGGTCACGTGGGGGTTGTGACGTCACTTCCGGTTGGGGTGAATGGGGCGTGACCTTGGGTACATGTCTAGACTTGTTTGTGTGTGTTGATGTACTGGGGTTTTTTTCCCCCCACAATGGCGTTCACCTTCGGACGTGGTTTGGTGGGTCTGCGCACAGACGTCACTTCCGGTTTTCACTAAAACTACCTCCAAACCCAGAAGAGTTCCAACGTTCAACCCTCCGGGGTGTTTTCCCGCCGCCGCCCCGGCGCCCCGCAGCGCGCGCGGGTTCTCGGCCGCAGCGCGCGCGTCATCCCCGGCAGTGCCCGCGCGCGCGGGTCAAAAGGTCAAAGGTCACCTCCAGGTCAGACGGTCCAATATGAATAACGACAAGTTCAGCAATGTTCATACAGTTTATTATCCCCAATGTTACATCATACCCAGGCTGGGGGAGCCGCCCTGCGTATGTTTAGTATGTTCACAGCAAAACAAAATTGAAATATCAAACACCATGTTTTAACGCACCGTCACATTTAATGTTTACTGAGCTCAAGTCAATGATCAGCATGTAGACATAGAGAGTATGTACGACATGTTATGGTATTCATCAGTGCACGAGTGACGCATTCAACCCATGGCTGTGGTGAATCACCTTGGTAAGGAAAAATGTAACATTGGTCACCCTCTTCACTGTCCACTTGGTGTTGGGTCGTTGTTGTTGGGCCCATCCCAAGACATCCAATTGTTCCACTTGGTCCAGCATCATCTCTAGTGACCTCCGGTTAATGATGGTAAACGGTTGGTCGTACACTGGGTGGAGGGCACTGGAATAGAAATAGCGCAATTCACCCGTCATCTTATGGCATAAGATGTACCCAAATGCTACATTTAATGTGAAGGCCGTAGGTTGGTCATTGAAGATGGTTTCCACGTAGCTGCGTAGACGGGTGAGCTTGGTCAGTGGAAAATTGTAGATATCTTGAATAGGGCGATGACGGTGGAAACAGTGCCGTGTCATGGTCCAATGGCGCCGAGAGATGTCACTCTCTGGATCATATTCGGGTAAGAGATCGCTAGGAACATTTATGGGCTCGTCCAGAAAATGTTCGATGTATGACGTATGACTCGAAACCGTAACGGTGGGGTCCGGCTTGGAAATCCAGGCTCTTCCCAACTGTTGGTATAGGCGGGCTCTCCGTCATTGCATCACCAGTGGCGTTCGTCTCCCCGGGCTTATCTTCACTGGGTCTGACCTTCCGCGGCTCCTCTTCAGTAGGAAGTTGTCGCCAAAACCGTGGAGACGGGACATGAATCAACCGTTGGTGTCGCAGCAACTGACTGCTTCGTTTGAAGAGTTGACCACAGTCCTTACATTGTTCCGTCGCGCCCTCGTGGAATGAACGTTCGTGGCGCAGTAACTGATCCTCCCGATTAAATGACCGTGCGCAGGTTATACAAGTATACCGTGCATCGTTGTGGGTGGAGGCCTCGTGGCGTCGTAAATTATCTAGACGAGTAAACTGCTTCTGGCAAGTTGTGCAAGTGAACATCTTGGTGGTTGATAGCGTGTCTGATGAAATGGCAAGGCCGCTTCCCTTTTATAGCACGCTAGCTGGTAATCTATTTTTAGCACACTCTACCCCAAGTCGAGGATGGAGACTGGTGTACTGGTGTACGACTGAGCCGCATTGCGCAGACGCCAAGTACCCGGATGATAGACACGGACGTCACCGATCCGAAAAGACACGGACTTTACCGAAAATACACGGACTTTAACGAAAAGACACGGACGTACCCGAAAAGACACGAAGGTGAACGCCATTGTGGGAAACCCACACAGACAGGTCAGTACATGCATTCCTATGATGTTCACGCATAATAAAAAGGATTGACCTGTAATCTGTGTTGTTGTTGTTGCTCCCTTTTTTGGACTAACCCATCAGAATAGTACGTATCACGGACTACACCCGTAGAGCTACATCTGGTCTATAAAACACGTCTCTCTGGATCCTACACTTTCATTTCTACGGTTGCAGAGCCATGGCGGAGATCCAGCCCTATGCGACTCGAATTTTACAGGATGCCACCGCGGTGAATTCATTCACGGGTTACCGAGCAGTGGTCCGGTCCATGTTTGCAGATGGCGACGACAACGAGGGGCGACGCCAGATCTTGAACGAGTTCACAGAAGCGGTCCTCGACAGAGTGCACTCGATGGAGAGGTGTGCCATCACTCACCACTACTGGACTATGACAGCCATCCTTGATGCTCGGGCTATGGACCAGGAGCGCTCACGCCGGAACCAGCCCCGGCTGGTTGGCCTCACACTAGTCTGTGCCCTATTGACCCTGGCGCTGTGGCATTGACAGTATAAATACGAGGGTCAGACAGAGTGTGTGTCATTCACCGATCGTCATTGGATCAAGCATGTCACCCGTCCTACGAGCCATCCTGCCCCTTACACTCCAGGTGGGGTTACACGTCTATGAAGATAAAGTCACCCTCGTGGAAGACCGTGGAGATGTTTGCTGGTCGCCCACTGAGACCGTATCGAATACGGTGACGCTACACCGTGACGGCTGGACCAAATTTAAACGCGTGTTGAGCGGCGAGCTCGATGGACACGTCATCCACATAGACAATGCCATCTACGTATACCGTGGACCCTTCTTCCCACGCCTGGGCCGCTACCAAGACCCTACGCGAGGCTTCACCCTAGACCCCGATCTGTGGACAGCCTTGGAGAAAGTGGCGCCTATTGTGGACCAGCTGTTTACACCGGACGAGCGGTCAGCTGTTCAGTTGGAGTGGGCTCGTGCCCTGAGTGAAGCGGCGGCAGAACCCAATGAACAACTACATGAACCCGACGACGAGGCCATTGATTACCCCACTAGACCCAGTCAGCCCAGTGACATGACCACCTGATCCTTTGATCTCACGAAGTTCTCCCTATAAATACGAGAGACAGTCAAATCTGGTACCATTCACGTACTGACCATGACGGAGCATATAATACTGGCGTATCTCAGCTTGACCCCCGAGGTTTTCCTGCACGTGTATGCGGATAAGGTCGATATCATGGAGGAGGTGGGAGACATCTGTCACGCGGACGCTACACAACCGTGCCCGGCTCACATTCGTCTGTCCCGGGCCGGCTGGACCAAATTCAAACGGGTGTTGTCTGGTGAACTGGACGGCGACCTCATCCACTTGTGTCACGATGTGTACATCCGACGCGGCCCTTTCTTTGCTCAATTGGCTCGGCTAGATGGGGGTACAGTCCATTTTACCCTTCACCCTGATCTATGGTCTGCATTGGAAGATGCCGTGGTAGATGTGGATCAAGTGCTTACGGAGAAAGATCGGTCGTCAGACGAGTTGGACTGGTCATTTACCATGGACAATGTGCTGGCAGAAGCCAACGAAGAAAATCAGAAAGAAACTCCGGCCCAAGATATACCTGTTATAAATAAACGATAGAGCCAGGGTCCATCATCATTTGTCACCATGAAGCGCTGGGAGAAGGTGTTGGATAACTTATACTACAGTCCCGACAGTCCGGCGGCCTATAGTGCCTTGTCGGCTCTCTATCGAGCGGCCAAACCCCAGGGGATACAACGTGCCGAAGTCCGAGATTGGTTAAGAAAACAAGACACCTATACCTTACATGGAGCTGTCCGCCGCCATTTTCTACGGAACCGGGTCATCGTGGGAGGAATAGATGCCCAGTGGCAAACGGATTTGGTCGATATGAGCGCCTTTGCCAAACACAACGATGAGAATCGGTATATCTTGACGTGCATCGATATCCTATCCAAGTATGCGTGGGTGGTACCCATCCGGACGAAAACGGGTGCGAATCTCATAGCGGCGTTCAAAGATATCTTCAAGACCGGGCGCAAACCTTTGTATTTGCAAACCGACGAAGGCACGGAATTCCTCAACAGACCGTTCCAACAGTTTCTGAAAGCCCAGAAAATGTTTTTCTTCCATACGTACAACGAGACCAAGGCTTCCGTGGTGGAAAGGTTCAACAGGACATTCAAAGGCCGCATGTATAAATATTTCACCTATAAGAATGCAAGGCGGTACATCGATGTTCTCCCGAAACTGGTGATGGGTTACAATCGAGCCTATCACCGGAGTATAGAGAGAGCCCCCATTACCGTGACCCAAAGCAATGAAGCCCAAGTCCGCCGTGTCTTGTACCCCAGGCCATCGCAGCGAACGACGAAGGCGGTGTACAAGGTCGGGGACCCTGTACGGATCAGCAAAGTCAAGGGCAAGTTCGAGAAAAGTTACTTGCCCAACTGGAGCGATGAGCACTTCCTGATTAAACGGCGCCTACCCCGACAGCGGCGAGTCTATGAACTGGAAGATCTTCAAGGGGAACCGTTGCTAGGGACGTTTTACGAGACGGAATTACAGCCTGTCGTAAAAAACACAGCAAGACTACTACACGGTGGAGCAGATTTTGAAAACGGAACGTCGACGTGGCAAACTGTTTCATTTCGTCAAATGGCAAGGCTGGCCCAGTTCTTTCAATTCCTGGGTGGCGGCCAACCAGGTGAAACGACTATAAAGCCAGACACCACTGCCGTCCTCCTTCATTCCACGTCCGACCACAGTGCTGTGGACCAACAGCAGCTGTCTCTGAACACAGCGTCTCCCAAAACGCGCAAAGCGCAAGTGGGCTTTGTGGTGATAGTGCTAACCCTGCTGAGTGTGCTGTACGGAGGTGTGTTTTACGACGTAGACTATGTCAGCACGTTACTTAACCAACTGACAACACCAGCCACCAGCGAAACCGGTCGACAGAGAGCACCAGTCAACCCCGTATCGAGCCCAGTCACCACCACCACACCCCGTGTACAAGCCACAACGAGCTCCACACCAAGCTCTACACCTACACCCAGAACACCCACTACGTCTCAAGACCCACCAGATTTCATCCCTCACAGTGAACAGACAACGACCACCGACGTTGTACCCACCCCCATCATCATCCCTGACAGTGTACAGACAACGACGACCGACGTTGTACCCACCACCACTCCAGTTCACCCGTACGAAATTTACAAGAGCGGGTTACCACGACAACGGATACACGTCGAACCATGGACCCACGGTGGCAGCATCCCTTCACGTGTCTCATCGCAGGACCGACGGTCTCCGGCAAAACGCACTTCGTCCGGAAGCTCCTTCAACACGCCGACAGCATGATCACCCCACCTATTGCCCGAGTCGTGTGGTGTTACGGAGAATGGCAGGAAGCGTATGCAGCAATGCCCCACATCACGTTCGTGGAAGGCCTACCCAACCTGGCCGATTTGGAACCAGACACCTTGGTGGTTCTGGATGATCTCATGGCGGAGACGGATGCGTGGGTCACCCAACTCTTTACCAAAGGCAGCCATCATCGACGGCTCAGCATCATCTACATTGTGCAGAATCTGTTCAGTAAAAACAAAGAACATCGGAACATCAGCTTAAATGCTCACTACCTGGTGGTCTTTAAAAACCCGAGAGATACCACTCAACTGCTGCACCTGGCGAGACAGATATATCCCGGCCGCACACCGTTTGCGTTAGAAGCCTTTAAAGATGCCACAACCCCTCAGCACGGGTATATGCTCTTCGACCTCAAGCAAGCCACCCCCGACCACCTTCGACTATGGACCGGCATCTTTCCCGGAGACACCCACCACGTGTACTTGCAAAAATAATGTAAACACACCCACAGTGGCGCCCCCAGCTGGGATGTGTGTGTGTTTGATGATGGAGATAATAAATAGAATGAATACCACAGCAGGGTTGACTTTTTGTCTCTGAAGTAGATAAAAAGAGCAGAGTTGTGGGTTCTAGCATTAGTTGTACAGGATGTCTGCGCGAGTACGGAAGCACGCTCCCACGCTCCGTGTATTGAAGACGGCCCCACCCGAGTTGGTCCGAACCATTGTACGCGGTGCGGACCCTGACCTTGTACGCTGTCTGTGCGAGATCGGGTACAATCTGTTAAAGGGCAACGTACCACTGACTCCGGCTCAGAAGACCAAGTTGGCCAAGCATAAGACAGGTCTCCGAACCCTAGTCCATAAGCGGGTCCCACAAACACAAAAGAAAAAGGTGTTACAGAAAGGCGGCTTTCTCGGGGCCATCTTAGCACCGTTGGCCGCTTCCGTGTTGGGTCCAGTATTAGGTGGACT
>JAVTVY010051979.1:0-26577 GCA_036873755.1 Hanleya hanleyi
ACATGTAGGAATATTAAAGAAAATAAAATGATCTACTCTAAATTATAACATAATTAGAGCAGGTCACACTCGCCTCCACTTTTGTTTACTCTGCCCTCAGAAAAACTAAACACCATATTCCTATTCCCACCCCTGCACAAAATAATCAGACAGCAGGTCTTGGAAAGAGCTAAACACCAGAAACACTGAGTTCCAGAAAAACCCCTGCATATTAAATCAGTGGATGGCAAAGATCAACATTGTCCATTGGGTATCCATTATCTCCAGATAAGCAATCATTTCCCACAGCCTAGAAACGAAAAAAACACCATGGTCAACAAAATCTCCAAGGCCAGGGAAGGCAACCATCAGATGCTGCCAGCATGGTCATCAATGCCCCAACCGAATGCACATGTCAGTCTCAACCCCCTGGTACTGGTCCTTCAAACCAAATTCTGGAAACCCTATCACTCACATTACGCGACAGCAAATAATTTCCATCCCCAGGTCCTTGATAAGGAACACACTGAGGTAACTTGTGAACGCGATGTGTGAGTAAACCAATATATGAGTCATCCACTACATATATCTGCCTAAACCCGACAACCATCAACATCAAAGCTAGATGTTATGGCAGTAAAATAGTTCTCCAAAATATTCCTACTCTCAGGCCAATTAATCTCTTCATTAATCCTATAGTTGCCCTCTATAACCCAGTCTGGGTGTATTGAGTAAGCAACCTGTTTACTTGCTTGAGAAAGATACCAGATAACATACTGACCACAAGTGCACACTAGCATTATCTGACAATATACATAGAAACATGTCCTTGTACTGACCATTCCTACCTATCCCTGTTCGCAATTATGTAACCTGTCAATTTACCCAGGTTACAATCACCCCCACTTTTGACGTCCTCGGCAACTTCCATAAAAACAAATGCCAATAACACCTAAACCAAATGACACGAAGTATCATTCTTGGTTCCTTGAATATAACAGAAAAATTACTTCGGTAAAAAAAGGGTAAACCATGTTGTCTCATCACTGCTCTGAAAAATGCAACACAGTCATAATGATTCTGATTCAGATTTATTCCTCCAAGTCCCATGACTATGAGGGCAATTACATACAAACAAAACCCTCTTCCAAAGTCAGAAGACAAACTACTACAATTTAAATCAGTGTACACGAACAACACTGCATCTTTTCAATGACTTGATGGTTCCTTACAGACAATCTAACTGATGTTCTCGTCTGATTTTCATAACATATGACTTCCTATAAAAAGTAACCATACTCGGCAAAACTAAAATGAATAACTCGTTAAAATGCCCCTTTAATGTCCATGCACCTATGTGCATGAATCCAGTTAGCAGGCACACGCCCGTCTTCAAGCTTAGCGAAACGATCTGATAAACCAATGAAGAGCCCTATCTTCAACCCAACGCAACAACACATAATCCCCAGTTCCCATTAATGGGATATCTCTGAGCAGTATTAAAACCTGATGCGCACTGTAAGACTTATTCCTACTCATCCCTTTACAGTCAAACCCCTAAATACCAGGCCCAGGCGACTACACGTACCACCTCTATCATCCTGGTGAGATGCAAATAGAGTAGGTGGCCTGTATCTGACTTAAAGAGATAGATAGGCACTCAACATTGACCGTCACTCAACTGATGCAATTGTTCCTGTCATCCCGAATAGAGCACATAACTTCTTCATCATGCTCTCATATGCCATACACTTTGCCTAGTTATTAACTGAAAGGACGATGAATCCTGACAACAAAGGCTATCTCAAAACCAATATCCGCATTTAGTGAAAAGAAATGCAAGAAAAACAAAACAAAAGTAACATCCTACTTATCTCATTATCCATCACAATATGAAGGCATTTGTAACTTTAGCACTACTATAGCACCGCAATGCCATACAAACAAAATCAAATATCAAAAGGGATAATAAAACATGTTACAAGTTAACCAATTGAAAAAAAATGCATAAGAATAAGAACTTGTAACCATTCATGCACCGTGCATTATCCAAATCCCCAATTCACAGTTTCGAGATTTAATTTTCCATGGCTATAACGTGCACACAGTCCAACTACAGTCCGAATCTGTTTCTTGGAATGTATTCCAAATTCCAAGACCACGAACAGTCTCTGATTGTTAGTCACCACAACCATCATCCATGACTGCGTCTCCTTGATGACGGTTGGCGATCACCTCTAACCTGGCGTTCAGCGAGCATCCACAAGTCTGAGTCTTTCGCTGCAGGACTCCCGCCAGCATTCTCGTCAAATCCCAGAGGGGGTCTATGTCGACTGGGCATAGACATGGTTGGTCACCGTTAATACCGTTAAATATCCCTACACTTATCACTCTGATAGTATTCAATCCCGCTTCTGACACCACAATGTAGGCTACCTGAATTAGCCAATGAACAAACCAGAATACTTCGAGTTCATGTAGGGAAATAACAACTAAATTTATTCATAGAAACAGTGGTTTAGCAGATGCTGTGTTATTCAGCTAAAGATTATTTAAACCATAGCTAAGTGCAGCTAAACACAACTTAACGGATATAAAACGTATCTAAATACATCTAAACGCATCTAAACGGTGACCAACCAGTCTATCTGTTCTGACCAGGTGGCGATTTACATGACTACAAAATAAAATGTAAACAAAAGAGACATGAGCAAATCTGTACAAAACAGAACCATGCATCAGATTAAATCATCCGCGTCATACACGTTATGCATTTGGCATACACAAAATATCAATGTACCGCTTTAATTTAATTTCTCCTTTACCATGTTTACCAGAATATCATGAGTTTCCAAGTAATACTATTAGCTTCTCTCAGACATCCACAACTTCCTTTAAAGTCACAGACTTGCACTTAACAAAAGTACATTATGTCAATTAAGATCTCATTAATAGACCCTAAATACCATAGTGTTATTCACTACTTATGTGAGAGACTAAATAGCTCATTAACTTAAACTCAAACATACTCCCATTACCACTATGCACATATTTATATAGCATAGTTAAACTGTATAGACTTGCTACCAGTATGATGTCATTATGATGTATACATGATGAATAACCAACCTGGACAGAACCAATAGGCCTGGAACATCATAACTCCCACAATCCCATTATTTGCCATTCTTAATGTCTGGTGTGACAATGGACTGTGGCAATCGGTTAACCTATAAAATTAACAACATAATAAATGTCTCTATCTAACTATATGAAAGAACATAAAGGAATATTCACTAAAATCTACTGTAGTTAAACATTTGAATTGCTTATACATGTTAAAGAATTTGACTCCAGTGGCGATATAGCTCGAAGATGTAAACATGTTTTATCAAGTCATCAAGACTGGTCACTGTTACATGTATATGAACTAGTCTGTTGGGATATATGTCACAATCTTCTCAGTACCATATTTCTATCTTAAGGGAGTTAGCAGAGGCAATAATTCTCTAGACTAGATTTCTCAACGTGAATCTGAACCGTACAAGATACATATATCATCATACATGTATAAAAGCAAAACAATTTAATCAAATAGCTTGAAGTATCAGCATAACAGATCACTGAGCCAAAAATGCTTCATGACTCCCTGGTCAAATATACAGGTATGCACTGGCATTGTCCAGTGACGTTCCCCAAATGTAACTGAACTCCTCAAATTACCCATACAGAACATATATCAATTCCCTAAAACAAATTAGTAATAATAGGGAATTGACGAGAAACAAATCTACTTACATAATTCAGCCTGCATTCTTCACTAATCACAATCTGCCAACACAGCTTCTACAGTTTCTCGCGAACCAGGGCATCACAGTGAAGTTTAAATTACATATCATCAGAAGTCCATATTTGATGGACTTCTGATATGATCATGTACTCAGTACGAGTATACACGAACACATCTTGCCAGCTTGGCAATTGTCCTGTTCCCTCTCTGAAAGACTGGGCGCATCTGATCCTAAATACCAGAGGCCAGGGTTTTCTATCTCTAAAGTTTATCCATGGCAACTATAATATTCCAGTTTATTATTGGGGTATGTAGGAAGGTTATAATCAGAGATTAGAATTCGGAACATAGTCTCAGTGTTTATCTGAAACTCAAGATTGCTCAGGACGTTTCAAACAAGTGGCCTAATCCCAAGTCTGTTCCAAAGCCAAACCACAGGCTTATTCTCCAGGCATGAAGTTTCCTTATCACAGATAACTTCAGCGAACCTTAGAGACAATCACCAAATACAGGTCATAAGGGACTAGAAATTGAATAATAGGACCACATTTCTTATCCTCTGAACATTATCATCTCACCAGTAAATTAATCTCTGATCATATCACAGCCTTCCAACCCAGAAATACACAACAATATTCTGGAGTTGCCAAGGTCACTTTGAGATAATTTAAAGCTTTAGTACACAAATAGGCCAGTCTGGTATTAGCGGAAAAGATCTAATCCAGTAATTAAATACCAGGCTGCCTTCAAATTATACAATGCAAGTCCGAAACCCCAGCAACTGCCTTCCATTGACCGATTACAGGGTGGCTAACTGTGGTCATGCTGACCCTAGCGGGCACATCTCCACAGATATGTAAAAGTTCTCCCATTCATTAGATAACCCTTATGATAAATTGTTATATAGGAAACTCACAAGAAACATGAACCCATATAGAATCATACTCAGGATGGAAAATCCCTAGCTACATATACAGTACCCACAATAGAAAATGAATTATCCTAACATACATGTACATGTAGGAATATTAAAGAAAATAAAATGATCTACTCTAAATTATAACATAATTAGAGCAGGTCACAAATAGTAGGACTAAATCTATCATTTCCAACAGGCAATTGGACACTTGCACTGTGGTAAACCTTCACATTTGTATGCAAATAAAAGAACGCAATGACAACTGTGTCCAATCATACTGTAATGCTCCATAATAATGTGCATGGGTAAAGACTGAGCTCACAAACTGATTCAAACTCACTTTTAATTAATATAGTAAGTTAAATGTGTGGACACAGATATGGTTGTACAAAAGCTTCAGGGTCAACGAGAATTTGATAAAATTTTAGGAAATGGCGTCCTTCATTTAAGGCGACACGAAATTAAAAACTAACAGAGGTTCGGTACTGCGGGATTCCCCCGCCAGTTATTTTGATATTGTACTTCTGAAACAAAATAATGTCAAAAACTATTAGTAAATACTATAAAGGAATATACTGTATGTGATTTGGTATGTATGACTGTGTATACAATGTACACTGCATCTCATGCCTAATAAGAAGTCAAAATTATTCTAAGTCCAGCCTAAACAGAAAAGATTAACCCAGAAAACTTTCTAAGTCCAGCCTAAACATAAAAGTCTAACCGGACACCAACACGGACACCGACACCGCCACTTTCCCCCTCTCTCTCCCAATACCTCGCCTACTTCGTATACGGCGAGCTAAAAATGGCACTATTCAAACATAAATTCACCTGGCCCATCCTCACTGGTCACAACAGCAGCAGCTGTGGTCGGTACTTGTTGATGTAAGGGCCTTCTGTCTCACTATTTGTTTTTCACCCTTGAATATAAAGAAAACCAAAAACATAATGTATAAATAACAGAAATTTATGATGGCTTGAAAATGATCCTCATGCCACTGAGGGTTATTTAAGAGCATTGAAATTTGATAATTTACCAAAATCAGCCTTAAAAAGGACAGAACATTTTCAACTCCCAAGTACTCCGCTGTTTTCAACATTGAAGTCTGCCATTATAAAGGCATGTTCGGTTATATTCAGCAAGGTCAACATACACAGTAGCAGCAAGAATATCAGTCATAATTTGAATACTCCCTCACTTCACCAAACTTCATTATTGCCAGACATGCTTTGGAGAGTTCAAGATAACATTTGTCTGCTCAGCAAAACTTCCCTTGTTGCGAGCATGATGATGTGAGGTCCTGATTATGAAGTCATACAACAAGCATTGAGGATGCCCGCTTTCAATTGTGATGTGACAATTTTGCCAACCAAACAATTTACATGAAGCATGGTCCATCGACACAGCTTTCATAAAACAAACGTATGACATATTTATTATTGATGATCATTTCCACCCGTTCCCTTCATGAATGGTTGGCACAAGTTAGATGTGGTGAAATATATACTTCATTATCGCAACATATTTCACTATCGCAGATTGTCCAGAAAATTTCATTGCAGTCCACATGTGAAGGGTTACCTCTTTAGGATGTTCCCAGAATGAAGGGCTAAATTTGCTTGTAATTTCGATAGGCCAGCAACAGGTAAAAGTGGTGGTTTGTCAATTCATGCATATCACTTGTGGGCGGTATAAAATTTCCAAATATGTCCGATTTTGCCACTGAAATATACATAATGTAAACTGCAAAGTGATTGTTTCAGTTCAAGTCCAGACATCAAATGGAAAGGCTCCTTTGGAATCATACAAAAGATAGTGCCACGGCACTGTAGCTCATCTGGCTGTAACTGGAGAAAGCAGCTGTGAGAAATTTTTACTAAAGAACTGCAATAGATGAGTTTCTAGCTTGTGTTGTCCCCCCCCCCCACCCCTTGAACACTAAATGATGCATGCAGTAATCAATGCAGTAAACCGGACCAGAAAAGGTATCTTGCCCAACTTGACCCCAAGGGGAACCTGTGTATCAAGTTTAAGAAAGATCAATGCAGTAGTTCTTGAGAAATCGCGATAATAAAGTTTCATAGGGAAATCCAAGATGGCCGTCTGGTGGCCATATTGGATTTTTGAATCAGACCACAAATGGTATCTTGCACAACTAGACCTCAAGAGGAACCTGTGTACCAAATTTGAGAAGTAGTTCCTGAGAAATCGTGATAACAATGTTTAATCGGGAAATTCAAGATGGCCACCTGGTGGCCATTTTGGATTTCTGAATCAGACCACAAAATGTATCTTGCACAACTAGACCCCAAGGTGAACCTGTGTACCAAATTTGAGAAAGATCCATGAAGTAGTTCCTGAGAAATTGCAATAACAATGTTCCATGGGGAAATCCAAGATGGCCCCTAGCTGGGTGGCCATATTGGTTTTCTGAATGGGACCACAAAAGATATCTTGCACAACTAGACCCCAAGAGGTACCTGTGTACCAAATTTGAGAAAGATCTATGCAGTAGTTCCTGAGAAATCGCGATAAAAATGTTTTATTGGGAAATTCAAGATGTCCGCCTGGTGGCCATATTGGATTTGTGAATCAGACAACAAAAGGTATCTTGCAAAACTAGACCCCAAGGGGAACTTGTGTACCAAATTTGATAAAGATCCACGCAGTAGTTCCTGAGAAATCGCGATAACAAAATTTCCTGGGGAAATCCAAGATGGCCATATTTAAAATAGTATCGACATGGCATGAACAAATTCTGGTGTACTCAGTGGGGGGAACATGCATGCCAAGTTTCAGCTTAATCGGTTAAGCGGTTTCAGAGAAGAAGATGTTTACGCACGACGGACGACTGCATGATGACGGACAATCAGGCCATGACATAAGCCCATTGGGCCTTCGGCCCAGATGAGCTAAAAACACACGTGTGAGGTGTCAGGGTGTCACATTTGTGACGGACAACACATTTTCAAATTGTCTTCACCATAATAACCCAGGATCGCTAAACTCTGGGATGCTTTGATTTTGTCTTCTCCACATCAAGGACCACAGTGTCGTGCATCTGAATGAATAAAAAATGACATGTAAACACCTGAGCGACTTATGGGATAAGGTCATTTTGGTTATGCATGATAAAATTTATGTGAGCTACTGACAACATTGTGAAGCTTCATAACACTTGTTGAAATATTGCATATTCAACAATTATTTTGTGAGTAAATACCACTGAAAGCAATTGAAGAACTGAAGATAAAAATACCTATTGAATTTGCTTTGTTCAATAAAAGCACAGATATGATTAGTAGAGATAATGCTCAACGTACAGTGGAAGTGTATGCTATCGATAGGAGGTGCATGCGGTATGGTTAATTTATCAAATCTTTCAACAAACGTTCGCCAATACCAAATAAAATGAATTCATATTATTTAGTCATATATGGATAAAACAAGCCCCCTGGGGTTTTAATACTTTCCATACATATTTATTTATAAAGGCTAACCTATATTGAACATTGTTAACTTCTCAAAGCTGAACTGTAGAATGCTAATATTATATTGGTGAATAAATGAATGAATGAATTGAAATGTTAATGTAGGCTACCTGAATTAGCCAATAAACAAACCAGAATACTCCGAGTTCATGTAGGGAAATAACAACCAAATTTATTCATAGAAACAGTGGTTTAGCAGATGCTGTGTTATCCAGCTAAAGATTATTTAAACCATAGCTGAGTGCAGCTAAACACAACTAAACGGATATAAAACGTATCTAAACGCATCTAAACGGTGACCAACCAGTCTATCTGTTCTGACCAGGTGGCGATTTACATGACTACAAAATAAAATGTAAACAAAAGAGACATGAGCAAATCTGTACAAAACAGAACCATGCATCATATTAAATCATCCGCGTCATACACGTTATGCATTTGGCATACACAAAATATCAATGTACCGCTTTAATTTAATTTCTCCTTTACCATGTTTACCAGAATATCATGAGTTTCCAAGTAATACTATTAGCTTCTCTCAGACATCCACAACTTCCTTTAAAGTCACAGACTTGCACTTAACAAAAGTACATTGTGTCAATTAAGATCTCATTAATAGACCCTAAATACCATAGTGTTATTCACTACTTATATGAGAGACTAAATAGCTCATTAACTTAAACTCAAACATACTCGCATGACCACTATGCACATATTTATATAGCATAGCTAAACTGTATAGACTTGCTACCAGTATGATGTCATTATGATGTATACATGATGAATAACCAACCTGGACAGAACCAATAGGCCTGGAACATCATGACTCCCACAATCCCATTATTTGCCATTCTTATTGTCTGGTGTGACAATGGACTGTGGCAATCGGTTAACCTATAAAATTAACAACATAATAAATGTCTCTATCTAACTATATGAAAGAAAGAAAGGAATACTAAAATCTACTGTAGTTAAACATTTGAATTGCTTATACATGTTAAAGAATTTGACTCCAGTGGCGATATAGCTCGAAGATGTAAACATGTTTTATCAAGTCATCAAGACTGGTCACTGTTACATGTATATGAACTAGTCTATTGGGATATATGTCACAATCTTCTCAGTACCATAGTTCTATCTTAAGTGAGTTAGCACAGGCAATAATTCTCTAGACTAGATTTCTCAACGTGAATCTGAACCGTACAAAATACATTATATCATCATACATGTATAAAAGCAAAACAATTTAATCAAATAGCTTGAAGTATCAGCATAACAGATCACTGAGCCAAAAATGCTTCATGACTCCCTGGTCAAATATACAGGTATGCACTGGCATTGTCCAGTGACGTTCCCCAAATGTAACTGAACTCCTCAAATTACCCATACAGAACATATCAATTCCTTAAAATATATTAGCAATAATAGGGAATTGACGAGAAACAAATCTACTTACATAATTCAGCCTGCATTCCTCACTAATCAAATCACTAATCTGCCATCACAGCTTCTACAGTTTTTCACGAACCAGTGCATCAAAGTGAAGTTTAAATAACATGATATCCTCAGTATGAGTATACATGAACACATCTTGCCAGCTTGGCAATTATCTTGTTCCCTCTCTGAAAGACTGTGCGCATCTGATCATTTTATACCAGAGGCCAGGGTTTTTCTATCTCTAAAGTTTACCCATGGCAAATATAATATTCCAGTTTATTATTGGGGTATGTAGGAAGGTTATAATCAGAGATTAGAATTCGGAACATAGTCTCAGTGTTTATCTGAAACTCAAGATTGCTCAGGAAGTTTCAAACAAGTGGCCTAATCTCAAGTCTGTTCCAAAGCCAAACCACAGGCTTATTCTCCAGGCATGATGTTTCCTTATCACAGATAACTTCACCGAACCTCAGAGACAATCACCAAATACAGGTCATAAGGGACTAGAAATTGAATAATAGGATCACATGTCTTATCCTCTGAACATTATCATCTCACCAGTAAATCAATCTCCCATTCATTAGATAACCCTTATGATAAACTGTTATATAGGAAACTCACAATATAAACATGAACCCATATAGAATCATTCTCAGGATGGAAAATCCCCAGCGACATATACAGTACCCACAATAGAAAATGAATTATCCTAACATACATGTACATGCAGGAATATTAAAGAAAATAAAATGATCTACTCTAAATTATAACCTAATTAGAGCAGGTCACACTCGCCTCCACTTTTGTTTACTCTGCCCTCAGAAAAACTAAACACCATATTCCTATTCCCACCCCTGCATGAAATAATCAGACAGCAGGTCTTGGAAATAGCTGAACACCAGAAAAACTGAGTTCCAGAAAAACCCCTGCATATTAAATCAGTGGATGGCAAAGATCAACATTGTCCATTGGGATATCCATTATCTCCAGATAAGCAATCCATTCCCACAGCCTAGAAACGAAAAAAACACCATGGTCAACAAAATCTCCAAGGCCAGGGAAGGCAACCATCAGATGCTGGCAGCATGGTCAATGCCCCCAACCGAATGCACATGTCAGTCTCAACCCCCTGGTACTGGTCATTCAAACCAAATTCTGGAAACCCTATCACTCACATTACGCGACAGCAAATAATTTCCATCCCCAGGTCCTTGATAAGGAACACACTGGGGTAACTTGTGAACGCGATGTGTGAGTAAACCAATATATGAGTGATCCACTACATATATCTGCCTAAAACCCGACAACCATCAACATCAAACCTAGATGTTATGGCAGTAAAATAGTTCTCCAAAATATTCCTACTCTCAGGCCAATTAATCTCTTCATTAATCCTATAGTTGCCCTCTATAACCCAGTCTGGGTGTATTGAGTAAGCAACCTGTTTACTTGCTTGAGAAAGATACCAGATAACATACTGACCACAAGTGCACACTAGCATTATCTGACAATATACATAGAAACATGTCCTTGTACTGACCATTCCTACCTATCCCTGTTCATAATTATGTAACTTGTCAACCTACCCATGTTACAATCACGCCCACTTTTCAGTTGACGTCCTCGGCAACTTCCATAAAAACAAATGCTAATGACACCTAAACCAAATGACACGAAAGTATCATTCTTGGTTCCTTGAATATAACAGAAAAATTACTTCGGTAAAAAGGGGTAAACCATGTTGTCTCATCACTGCTCTGAAAAATGCAACACAGTCATAATGATTCTGATTCAGATTTATTCCTCCAAGTCCCATGACTATGAGGACAATAACATACAAACAAAACCCTCTTCCAAAGTCAGAAGACAAACTACTACAATTTAAATCAGTGTACACGAACAACACTGCATCTTTTCAATGACTTGATGGTTCCTTACAGACAATCTAACTGATGTTCTCGTCTGATTTTCATAACATATGACTTCCTGTAAAAGGTAACCATACTCGGCAAAACTAAAATGAACAACTCGTTAAAATGCCCCTTTAATGTCCATGCACCTATGTGCATGAACCCAGTTAGCAGGCACACGCCCGTCTTCAAGGTTAGCGAAACGGTCTGATAAACAAATGAAGAGCCCTATCTTCAACCCAACGCAACAGCATATAATCCCCAGTTCCCATTGATGGGATATCTCTGATCAGTATTAAAACCTGATGCGCACTGCAAGACTTATTCCTACTCATCCCTTTACAGTCAAACCCCTAAATACCAGGCCCAGGCGACTACACGTACCACCTCTATCATCCTGGTGAGATGCAAATAGAGTAGGTGGCCTGTATCTGACTTAAAGAGATAGATAGGCACTCAACATTGACCGTCACTCAACTTATGCAATTGTTCCTGCATCATCCCGAGTAGAGCACATAACTTCTTCATCATGTTCTCATATGCCATACACTTTGCCTAGTTACAAACTGAAAGGGAGACAAATCCTGACAACAAAGGCTATCTTTAAACCAATATCTGCATTTAGTGAAAAGAAATGCAAGAAAAACAAAACAAAAGTAACATCCTACCTATCTCATTATCCATCACAAAAGGCATTTGTAACTTTAGCACCTCAATGCCATACAAACAAAATCAAATATCAAAAGGGATAATAAAACATGTTACAAGTTAACCAATTGAAAAAAATGCATAAGAATAAGAACTTGTAACCATTCATGCACCGTGCATTATCCAAATCCCCAATTCACAGTTTCGAGATTTAATTTTCCATGGCTATAACGTGCACACAGTCCAACTACAGTCCGAATCTGTTTCTTGGAATGTATTCCAAATTCCAAGACCACGAACAGTCTCTGATTGTTAGTCACCACGACCATCATCCATGCACTGCGTCTCCTTGATGACGGTTGGCGATCACCTCTAACCTGGCGTTCAGCGAGCATCCACAAGTCTGAGTCTTTCGCTGCAGGACTCCCGCCAGCATTCTCGTCAAATCCCAGAGGGGGTCTATGTCGACTGGGCGTAGACATGGTTGGTCACCGTTAACACCGTTAATTATCCCTACACTTATCACTCTGATAGTATTCAATCCCACTTCTGACACCAAAATGTAGGCTACCTGAATTAGCCAATAAACAAACCAGAATACTCCGAGTTCATGTAGGGAAATAACTAAATTTATTCATAGAAACAGTGGTTTAGCAGATGCTGTGTTATCCAGCTAAAGATTATTTAAACCATAGCTAAGTGCAGCTAAACACAACTTAACGGATATAAAACGTATCTAAACGCATCTAAACGTTTCTAAATGCATCCAAATGCATCCAAACGGTGACCAACCAGTCTATCTGTTCTGACCAGGTGGCGATTTACATGACTACAAAATAAAATGTAAACAAAAGAGACATGAGCAAATCTGTACAAAACAGAACCATGCATCAGATTAAATCATCCGCGTCATACACGTTATGCATTTGGCATACACAAAATATCAATGTACCGCTTTAATTTAATTTCTCCTTTACCATGTTTACCAGAATATCATGAGTTTCCATGTAATACTATTAGCTTCTCTCAGACATCCACAACTTCCTTTAAAGTCACAGACTTGCACTTAACAAAAGTACATTGTGTCAATTAATATCTCATTGATAGACCCTAAATACCATAGTGTTATTCACTACTTATGTGAGAGACTAAATAGCTCATTAACTTAAACTCAAACATACTCGCATTACCACTATGCACATATTTATATAGCATAGCTGAACTGTATAGACTTGCTACCAGTATGATGTCATTATGATGTATACATGATGATAACCAACCTGGACAGAACCAATAGGCCTGGAACATCATGACTCCCACAATCCCATTATTTGCCATTCTTATTGTCTGGTGTGACAATGGACTGTGGCAATCCGTTAACCTATAAAATTAACAACATAATAAATGTCTCTATCTAACTATATGAAAGAAAGAAAGGAATACTAAAATCTACTGTAGTTAAACATTTGAATTGCTTATACATGTTAAAGAATTTGACTCCAGTGGCGATATAGCTCGAAGATGTAAACATGTTTTATCAAGTCATCAAGACTGGTCACTGTTACATGTATATGAACTAGTCTGTTGGGATATATGTCACAATCTTCTCAGTACCATAGTTCTATCTTAAGTGAGTTAGCAGAGACAATAATTCTCTAGACTAGATTTCTCAACGTGAATCTGAACCGTACAAGATACATATATCATCATACATGTATAAAAGCAAAACAATTTAATCAAATAGCTTGAAGTATCAGCATAACAGATCACTGAGCCAAAAATGCTTCAGGACTCCCTGGTCAAATATACAGGTATATGCACTGGCATTGTCCAGTGACGTTCCCCAAATGTAACTGAACTCCTCAAATTACCCATACAGAACATATATCAATTCCTTAAAATATATTAGCAATAATAGGGAATTGACGAGAAACAAATCTACTTACATAATTCAGCCTGCATTCCTCACTAATCAAATCACTAATCTGCCATCACAGCTTCTACAGTTTTTCACGAACCAGTGCATCAAAGTGAAGTTTAAATAACATGATATCCTCAGTATGAGTATACATGAACACATCTTGCCAGCTTGGCAATTATCTTGTTCCCTCTCTGAAAGACTGTGCGCATCTGATCATTTTATACCAGAGGCCAGGGTTTTTCTATCTCTAAAGTTTACCCATGGCAAATATAACATTCCAGTTTATTATTGGGGTATGTAGGAAGGTTATAATCAGAGATTAGAATTCGGAACATAGTCTCAGTGTTTATCTGAAACTCAAGATTGCTCAGGAAGTTTCAAACAAGTGGCCTAATCTCAAGTCTGTTCCAAAGCCAAACCACAGGCTTATTCTCCAGGCATGAAGTTTCCTTATCACCGATAACTTCAGTGAACCTCAGAGACAATCACCAAATACAGGGCACAAGGTCACAAGGGACTAGAAATTGAATAATAGGACCACATGTCTTATCCTCTGAACATTATCTTCTCACCAGTAAATTAATCTCCCATTCATCAGATAACCCTTATGATAAACTGTTATATAGGAAACTCACAAGTAAACATGAACCCGTATAGAATCATTCTCAGGATGGAAAATTCCTAGCCACATATACAGTACCCACAATAGAAAATGAATTATCCTAACATACATGTACAGGAATATTAAAGAAAATAAAATGATCTACTCTAAATTATAACCTAATTAGAGCAGGTCACACTCGCCTCCACTTTTGTTTACTCTGCCCTCAGAAAAACTAAACACCATATTCCTATTCCCACCCCTGCACGAAATAATCAGACAGCAGGTCTTGGAAAGAGCTGAACACCAGAAAAACTGAGTTCCAGAAAAAACCCCTGCATATTAAATCAGTGGATGGCAAAGATCAACATTGTCCATCGGGTATCCATTATCTCCAGCTAAGCAATCATTTCCCACAGCCTAGAAACGAAATAAAAAACACCATGGTCAACAAAATCTCCAAGGCCAGGGAAGGCAACCATCAGATGCTGGCAGCATGGTCAATGCCCCAACCGAATGCACATGTCAGTCTCAACCCCCTGGTACTGGTCATTCAAACCAAATTCTGGAAACCCTATCACTCACATTACGCGACAGCAAATAATTTCCATCCCCAGGTCCTTGATAAGGAACACACTGAGGTAACTTGTGAACGCGATGTGTGAGTAAACCAATATATGAGTCATCCACTACATATATCTGCCTAAAACCCGACAACCATCAACATCAAACCTAGATGTTATGGCAGTAAAATAGTTCTCCAAAACATTCCTACTCTCAGGCCAATTAATCTCTTCATTAATCCTATAGTTGCCCTCTATAACCCAGTCTGGGTGTATTGAGTAAGCAACCTGTTTACTTGCTTGAGAAAGATACCAGATAACATACTGACCACAAGTGCACACTACTGACCACAAGTGCACACTAGCATTATCTGACAAGATACATAGAAACATGTCCTTGTACTGACCATTCCTACCTATCCCTGTTCACAATTATGTAACTTGTCAACCTACCCATGTTACAATCACCCCCACTTTTAAGTTGACGTCCTTGGCAACTTCCATAAAAACAAATGCCAATAACACCTAAACCTAATGACACGGATTATCATTCTTGGTTCCTTGAAATCTAACACAAAAAATTACTTTGGTAAAAAAGGGTAATCCATGTTGTCTCACCACTACTCTGAACAATGCAACACAGTCATAATGATTCTGATTCAAATTTATTCCTCCAAGTCCCATGACTATGAGGACAATAACATACAAACAAAACCCTCTTCCAAAGTCAGAAGACAAACTACTACAATTTAAATCAGTGTACACGAACAACACTGCATCTTTTCAATGACTTGATGGTTCCTTACAGACAATCTAACTGATGTTCTCGTCTGATTTTCATAACATATGACTTCCTGTGAAAAGTAACCATAATCGGCAAAACTAAAATGAACAGCTCGTTAAAATGCCCCTTTAATGTCCATGCACCTATGTGCATGAACCCAGTTAGCAGGCACACGCCGGTCTTCAAGGTTAGCGAAACGGTCTGATAAACAAATGAAGAGCCCTATCTTCAATCCAACGCAACAACACATAATCCCCAGTTCCCATTGATGGGATATCTCTGAGCAGTATTAAAACCTGATGCGCACTGTAAGACTTATTCTTACTCATCCCTTTACAGTCAAACCCCTAAATACCAGGCCCAGGCGACTACACCACCTCTATCATCCTAGTGAGATGCAAATAGAGTAGGTGGCCTGTATCTGACTTAAAGAGATAGATAGGCACTCAACATTGACCGTCACTCAACTTATGCAATTGTTCCTGCATCATCCCGAGTAGAGCACATAACTTCTTCATCATGCTCTCATATGCCATACACTTTGCCTAGTTATAAACTGAAAGGAAGACAAATCCTGACAACTAAGGGTATCTTTAAACCAGTTTCTGCATTTAGTGAATAGAAATGCAAGAAACACAAAACAAAAGTAACATCCTACTTATCTCATTATCCATCACAAAATGGAGATATTTCTAACTTTACCACTACCATAGCGCCTCAATGCCATACAAACAAACTCAAATATCAAAAGGGATAATAAAACATGTTACAAGTTAACCAATTGAAAAAAATGCATAAGAATAAGAACTTGTAACCATTCATGCACCGTGCATTATCCAAATCCCCAATTCACAGTTTCGAGATCTAATTTTCCATGGCTATAACGTGCACACAGTCCAACTACAGTCCGAATCTGTTTCTTGGAATGTATTCCAAATTCCAAGACCACGAACAGTCTCTGATTGTTAGTCACCACAACCATCATCCATGCACTGCGTCTCCTTGATGACGGTTGGCGATCACCTCTAACCTGGCGTTCAGCGAGCATCCACAAGTCTGAGTCTTTCGCTGCAGGACTCCCGCCAGCATTCTCGTCAAATCCCAGAGGGGGTCTATGTCGACTGGGCGTAGACATGGTTGGTCACCGTTAACACCGTTAAATATCCCTACACTTATCACTCTGATAGTATTCAATCCCACTTCTGACACCAAAATGTAGGCTACCTGAATTAGCCAATAAACAAACCAGAATACTCCGAGTTCATGTAGGGAAATAACTAAATTTATTCATAGAAACAGTATGTTAACAGATGCTGTGTTATCCAGCTAAAGATAATTCAAACCTTAGCTAAGTGCAGTTAAACACAACTAAACGGATATAAAACGTATCTAAACGCATCTAAACGCAGCTAAACGGTGACCAACCAGTCTATCTGTTCTGACCAGGTGGCGATTTACATGACTACAAAATAAAATGTAAACAAAAGAGACATGAGCAAATCTGTACAAAACAGAACCATGCATCAGATTAAATCATCCGCGTCATACACGTTATGCATTTGGCATACACAAAATATCAATGTACCGCTTTAATTTAATTTCTCCTTTACCATGTTTACCAGAATATCATGAGTTTCCAAGTAATACTATTAGCTTCTCTCAGACATCCACAACTTCCTTTAAAGTCACAGACTTGCACTTAACAAAACTACATTGTGTCAATTAAGATCTCATTAATAGACCCTAAATACCATAGTGTTATTCACTACTTGTGTGAGAGATTAAATAGCTCATTAACTTAAACTCAAACATACTCCCATTACCACTATGCACATATTTATATAGCATAGCTAAACTGTATAGACTTGCTACCAGTATGATGTCATTATGATGTATACATGATGAATAACCAACCTGGACAGAACCAATAGGCCTGGAACATCATGACTCCCACAATCCCATTATTTGCCATTCTTATTGTCTGGTGTGACAATGGACTGTGGCAATCGGTTAACCTATAAAATTAACAACATAATAAATGTCTCTATCTAACTATATGAAAGAAAGAAAGGAATACTAAAATCTACTGTAGTTAAACATTTGAATTGCTTATACATGTTAAAGAATTTGACTCCAGTGGCGATATAGCTCGAAGATGTAAACATGTTTTATCAAGTCATCAAGACTGGTCACTGTTACATGTATATGAACTAGTCTATTGGGATATATGTCACAATCTTCTCAGTACCATAGTTCTATCTTAAGTGAGTTAGCACAGGCAATAATTCTCTAGACTAGATTTCTCAACGTGAATCTGAACCGTACAAAATACATTATATCATCATACATGTATAAAAGCAAAACAATTTAATCAAATAGCTTGAAGTATCAGCATAACAGATCACTGAGCCAAAAATGCTTCATGACTCCATGGTCAAATAAACAGGTATGCACTGGCATTGTCCAGTGACGTTCCCCAAATGTAACTGAACTCCTCAAATTACCCATACAGAACATATATCAATTCCCTAAAATAAATTAGCAATAATAGTGAATTGACGAGAAACAAATCTACTTACATAATTCAGCTTGCATTCTTCACTAATCACAATCTGCCAACACAGCTTCTACAGTAATCTCGCGAACCAAAGCATCACAGTGAAGTTTAAATTACATATCATCAGAAGTCCATATTCGATGGACTTCTGATATGATCATGTACTCAGCACGAGTACACACGAACACATCTTGCCAGCTTGGCAATTGTCCTGTTCCCTCTCTGAAAGACTGGGCGCATCTGATCCTAAATACCAGAGGCCAGGGTTTTCTATCTCTAAAGTTTATCCATGGCAACTATAATATTCCAGTTTATTATTGGGGTATGTAGGAAGGTTATAATCAGAGATTAGAATTCGGAACATAGTCTCAGTGTTTATCTGAAACTCAAGATTGCTCAGGAAGTTTCAAACAAGTGGCCTAATCTCAAGTCTGTTCCAAAGCCAAACCACAGGCTTATTCTCCAGGCATGAAGTTTCCTTATCACCGATAACTTCAGTGAACCTCAGAGACAATCACCAAATACAGGGCACAAGGTCACAAGGGACTAGAAATTGAATAATAGGACCACATGTCTTATCCTCTGAACATTATCTTCTCACCAGTAAATTAATCTCCCATTCATCAGATAACCCTTATGATAAACTGTTATATAGGAAACTCACAAGTAAACATGAACCCGTATAGAATCATTCTCAGGATGGAAAATTCCTAGCCACATATACAGTACCCACAATAGAAAATGAATTATCCTAACATACATGTACAGGAATATTAAAGAAAATAAAATGATCTACTCTAAATTATAACCTAATTAGAGCAGGTCACATTTGGAACACTTATTTTAAGTTAAGTCCTAGAATACTTTTGGAATTGTGTAGCAAGTTGGATAAGGTCTGATGTGAGAGTAGAAGTAAAATCAAGTAATCAATATATCCTCTTTGGAGAGAGAAGTAGTTCTGACAAAACAAGGAACACAATTATGTTGTTGGCAAAGTGGTTTATTTATAGAAACAAACAAAACAATGAATGTATTCCAACATTACAAGTGTTTAAGAAATGTTTGTCACATTATTACCAAGTTGAAAGATCAGGTTATTTTATAGATGGGAACATTAACGAATTTGAAAATCGATGGAGATCATGGAAGATCTTAATTACTGAGTAGTTAAATCCAAGCCACAATCATGCTCATGTTGGTGAAGGTACTGCCTGTACATACATAATTTATATGTCACCAGATCGGGTTTTCTGAATTTGACTCTGTATACATGCATATAGCGATGCACTTCATATGTCAATGAATGTTCTACCAATCTGAAATAAAAATATGTATAAAAAATATATATATATTCATAAGAGAACAGATATAGGTCAGCCAACAGGGGTGCACAATTAGTACCCATTGGAATATCTATATGCTGTTGATATATTGTGTTGCCAATTTTCACATAGATATTTTTAATGAGAAATTCAAGCAACTCTATAAACAAAGAAACATCCCATGAATGATATCCCTTGATTCGCAGCAAGCCAGGAATAAGCCCTCGGCGAGAAAGATTAACGGACTTAAATGTGTGAGTTAATTAACGATGAAAACTTATTGCATCTCGACCATTACATCACTCGGTGTTAAGTAATATCCACGATAGTTAATAAACTCTCGACGATACTGACAAACAAAACCACATTACTAGATTGTGCAGAACTGATGTGATACATGTGTCTAATCCGTCTACAATACACCACAGCTGAGCAAACTAGCTTCTCCAATGTGACGGACGATGTAGTTCATGACCTATTGATACTGAACATCGAGGATTAACTAACAACCTTGATGGTCTTCGCTCAGAACACTGCTTCTTCGATACAGTATGACGTCAGGCAATTTATATTTATGGTAAAACTACTTTCTAAAAGGACGGTTACTAGTATTGGTTCGCAAAACAATAAATCTCCTCTAATATCCAAAGTAGATTTAATAGTGCACAGATCTTGAGGCTTCTATGCTGAATGAATACATTGAATTGGGGCCACTATGTGTGATATAAGAGAATAAATCCTGTACTGTGTAATTTACAAGGTCCTCCAACTCCGTCTAACCCCGGAACTTGCATAGCAGGGTAAATAAGGAAGCACAACACTCGGTTTGCTTTGCTTTCCACGCGGAAATACCGCAGTAAATCTGATGGCAAACACCGGAAAGAGACGAGGTGTAATGCGAGTTGCCGTATCGATCTGTCGAGTTTTATCTTGCTAGGAAAACCCATGAAAAAATGCTTCTTCTGATAATAATATACCGGTACTATGTTTGTCCTGTTACAGTTAAGGTCTGCTAACAGACTCAGTCTGGGTGACAGTGGTGACAGGCAATATGTCCGCGTGTATCACTGAGGTATGTTTACAGCTAACAGGTAAAACAGAGCTACAGTAGTCTAATAGGAGGCTTCAGGTAGGACAACTGTCACTATGTAATCAATAGATGACACATCATGATAGGACTGATGGAAATAGCTGTAATGGTTTATGTGTGTGAATGAAGCCACAGACAGCGAGCTAACGGTCTGCTATCGAGTCGAAGATATCCCTTGACTATAGACGTACCTTGACTATAGATGTACGTTGAATTAACGTGAAACATCAATTCTTTACCTTTCTCTGCGAGGACACAATGTGACGCATTCAGGATGTGGATAGATTAATACCGTTGCCTAAAAAATATAACGTGTATAGTATACGATTTTCTGTGACATGCATATCAACATAGCTTGAAAACCACAGGCTGTGTTGTAGAACGGTGTTGAGTGATATTAGGTTAGCCCATTGAGAGCAGAATTGAGAAGAGTTGTGACAAATGTGACAGTGATACATGGCAGTGAGTCCGCGTGTGAATGTCGAACAGACTACTCCCGAGTTCTGCGGCGAAAACGCTTGATAGGACCATCTAGAGCTTGATAGGACCATCTGGAGCATGTCGCTTCTGGAAAACTCCAATCGATTGAATGAACTTGTCGAAGGAAGAAATACATCTATCTAAGTCTAGATCAAGCCTTGGGGAGATACTCAAAGATCTCTTTCTAACGGAAGTCGTTACAAGTGTTTCTGACCGGATATCATTAAAGGATGCTTGCCCGAAGTGAAACTACTTCCTGGATGAGGCTCAACGTCCGGATATAATTCTCGTGCAAGTTTGATGAAGCGTTCATGGTCGCGTGTGGTCGACTGTGGATAAGGTTGCTGCTTTATGTGCAGATAGATAGTGGTGCACGGCAGCAGCCGTGATCAGTATGTGACTGAACGGTATGGATGATGGTTATCTCTATGCTGATGTGGAGGACATCCATCTTTGAGATATATCATAACTTTACCTTATGAGATCTGGTTAGCTGGTATTTCCAACAAAACTTTATTGAAAAGTAAGTGATGTTGCTTTTCCGGTAATCTAGCTGAATCTGGTATATCGAGATATTCCTAAGGACAGTTTTTTTTCTTTCTCGTGTTTATTGTTCTTGATTTCCAAGGAAAGTACTGAATGGTCCTCAGGCCTACAGCATGATCCCAGTGGCCGGTATACTGGTTGGTTGTCTGTATGTATCTCTCCTGGAGGAACTCCTTGTTCATATTATCACATCGACCAGATCCATCAAACCGACAGCTAAATGTACGATATCACACGCCACTCTGTTAAACAGGTAAGTTTACTGACGGTTGGGGGAATTGATAGAAAAAAAAACGAGTTGATGGGTGGGTGAGAATAAATCATGACTTATAAGACAATGGTAAAACGGAAAGACGGATAGACGACGTGATCAATGGATAAATGGATAAAGATGGACGAATATGTGAGTGGATTTAATGAAAGGATAGGCGGGTGAATTAAATATAAAGAAAAATGGATGCGTGCACTATCAGAATGATTGGGTCAAATTGACCATATAGTTTTCGGTATAGACGTGACAGACCCAAAGATTTAGGGTCAAATCCCATTTTGACCCAACATTTTTGGGTCATTTTGACCCAGCTATACCCAAAAATTCTGACAGTGTGGATGGATGAATATGACGAATCGATAGACTAAGGAATTTCAAGAAAAATGGATAGGTTTGCAGAGAGGATTGGTCGATTTGATGAAATGATGAGTGGATGGGTGTACATTATACATTTTGTCGTAGTTCACAGAAAAAAAAACACACGTCAAACCAATTCCAAAAGAGTATGAAATATGAAATAAAAAAGAGATGGATTTCTGCTGTAAGACAGAGTCGATCAAGAGTTTCAATGATAACAGGAAGACATGATAATGTTCTTTATATACAATCCTAATCATTGGCCTTAATTCTTTATCTAACTGAATTTTCAGGTCATTTTTCGGAGTATTTATCTCAATCACGTTTTGATTATGAATGTTCATTTGAACACCGTTGAGGGGTAAAACATACTATAGTCAAAATGCCCCTTGTCCCAGGCTAAGCGGAATCAGACACAAGTTACGAAACATATAGCGCCAGAGACCTTGCACGCTACGATCGTATTTTGTCGTCAGTGTATGATATTTACCACAGAAACTTTGAATGGAGGCGTTTGGAGATACAGCTGTGTTTGGCAAGTTTCTGTAATAATATTCTGCACATGATCTAACAAATGCTTCCAGGTGAGATATGTATACGCCGTATGCAAGTCCTTCTTACTATCCAGAAAGGGTGCACAACTAGTACTCATCGGATAGAAAGATGGATGGATTAATTTGCAGAGAGGATTGGCAGATTTGATAAATTGATGCGTGGATGGGTGTATTTGATAAATAGGTAGATGGATTGAATGAAAGTTTTGAATGATTTAAGGAAAGACGGAAGGATGAGTAGATTTAATGGACAATAGATTTGTTGTATTTGAGTCTGTCGAAGCTTTACATATGATGGGATGGGACGATGGATAAATTGGATGAAGCTTTTGAAAGGTAGGATGGACGTATGGTTGGATTTGATTAGAAATGGGTTGGACGAATTAAAAGATGGATGGATTTGATAAAAGGTGGAGTGATTCGATGGATGAGTGGATGGATATATAGATTTGATGAAATGATGGATTGATGGATTGGGCGGCAGAAAGAATGAAAAGCATGGATGGTAGCCAATCTGGTATTACTAAACTCCTCTGGCACGGTACATTCTCACTACGTGTAACTTTACGAACATGCATTTTGAAACTGCCCAATTTTCTCATTTTAGGCAAAAACAGAACCAACTGAATCAATCAAAGAAACCAATCACTTCACTTGATGGCTTATGGAAACGCATGCGCATTGCTGTTGAACAATTCCAACTAATAAGCGCTCGCCGATATCACGTGTCAGACAAAATGGCGGAGGCTCGAGTTGAAGCTCGACAGGCGGAATCAGAAAAACTGGCTGCTGAAAGATTATCACTTCTTCAAATAGCCTCTGGCAGAATAAGGTGAACACCGGACACTGTATACCCCGCGGGAGGCCAAGTATTGTCAAAAGTGTTCTCTGTGAGAAAGTGTAGGCCTGCACACCGGAATGAATATCTTACCTGGAGAGTTATCAGCTATACCGTGCTGTACTTCGATTTCGGATTTGGAGTTGAAGAAAATATTTGTTCTGTAGCATTTGGCGTAATGGCCATGATAATTCACTCAACTTACCAATAATCGTCGAGAGATAAACGTTTCTTAATGTTTCTTAATGCAACAATATAATCAATTAAGACACACACAATTCCTGATTGAATCTCTGTCCGATATCATGGTAAAGTCCATGGTACATAATGGAGTTTGTCAATACACGAAAAAAAGACTAAAACTTTGGATGAGTTTCACTCATATATTCTTCATTAACCATTTATGTAAGTGGTAATGAATTCCCACCAGAACATAACTGCTATGACCCACTGCCTTAAAATCAAGACACCAATTCGAATAGAACATCGGCACCAATACTATACACGGCTGAAATTAGATAATAAATACCAAGACTCATATACATGAAAATTGGAATAGAGTATTAACACCAAGACTCTTATTTACGGCTGAAATTGGAATGGAGCATCTACACCAAGACTATACACGGCTGAAATTGGAATGGAGCATCTACACCAAGACTATACACGGCTGAAATTGGAATGGAGCATCTACACCAAGACTATACACGGCTGAAATTGGAATGGAGCATCTACACCAAGACTATTCACGGCTGAAATTGGAATGGAGCATCTACACCAAGACTATACACGGCTGAAATTGGAATGGAGCATCTACACCAAGACTTTACACGGCTGAAATTGGAATGGAGCATCTACACCAAGACTATACACGGCTGAAATTGGAATGGAGCATCTACACCAAGACTATACACGGCTGAAATTGGAATGGAGCATCTACACCAAGACTATTCACGGCTGAAATTGGAATGGAGCATCTACACCAAGACTATACACGGCTGAAATTGGAATGGAGCATCTACACCAAGACTTTACGGCTGAAAGTAGATGGAGCATACGGAGCTATACACGGCTGAGGCTGGAATGGAGCATCTACACCAAGACTATACGGCTGAAATTGGAATGGAGCATCTACACCAAGACTATACACGGCTGAAATTGGAATGGAGCATCTACACCAAGACTATACACGGCTGAAATTGGAATGGAGCATCTACACCAAGACTATACACGGCTGAAATTGGAATGGAGCATCTACACCAAGACTATACACGGCTGAAATTGGAATGGAGCATCTACACCAAGACTATACACGGCTGAAATTGGAATGGAGCATCTACACCAAGACTATACACGGCTGACATTGGAATGGAGCATCTACACCAAGACTATACACGGCTGAAATTGGAATGGAGCATCTACACCAAGAATATAGACGGCTGAAATTGGAATGAAGCATCTACACCAAGACTATGCACGGCTGAAATTAGAGGATAAATAACAAGACTCCTACTGTAACACACGGCTAAAACTGGCGTAAAACATGTAGAGTATGAGCTTTCACCGAGAATCGTATATGCGTCAAATAGATGGTCAAACCATAGATATTTTCACACAAAGCATAACTATGTACATGTATCACGTGTTTTTTGGCCGTTTTCCACGTTGAGCACAGCTTTTGCTTGGATACACAGACGCCATGTCAGGAACATTCTTCGGAAACATCGCCTGTACAATCATCGCAGATTGTCCAGGAAATGCTTCGAAGATCAAATTGTTCCAACTATAGGACGAGAACAGCTGAAAACAGATCTGTTATAGGACGGGAACAGCTGAGAACAGATCTATTATAGCTTGAGAACAGCTGAGAACAGATCTACTATAGCTTGAGAACAGCTGAGAACAGATCTGTTATGGGATGAGAACAGCTGAGAACAGATCTAGCATAGCTTGAGAACGCTGAGAACAGATCTGTTATGGGATGAGAACAGCTGAGAACATATCTATTATAGCTTGAACAGCTGAGAACAGATCTATAAAAGCTTGAGAACAGCTGAGAACAGATCAATTATAGCTTGAGAACAGCTGAGAACAGATCTATTATAGCACGAGAACAGCTGAGAACAGATCTGTTATGAGATGAGAACAGCTGAAAACACATCTAGTATAGCTTGAGAACAGCTGAGAACATATGTCGTATAGCTTGAGAACAGCTGAGAACACATCTAGTATAGCTTGAGAACAGCTGAGAACAGATCTATTATAGCATGAGAACAGCTGACAACAGATCTGTTATGAGATGAGAACAGCTGAGAACACATCTAGTATACATGTAGCTTAAGAACAGCTGAGAACAGATCTAGTATAGCTTGAGAACAGCTGAGAACAGATCTATTATAGCATAAGAACAGCTGAGAAGAGATCTGTTATGAGATGAGAACAGCTGAGAACACATCTAGTATAGCTTGAGAACAGCTGAGAACACATCTAGTATAGCTTGAGAACAGCTGAGAAC
>JAVTVY010051980.1:0-25601 GCA_036873755.1 Hanleya hanleyi
GAGAGCTGAAAACTTCAACAGCCTGTATTTGAGTAATGCTGTATCAAACTACGAGATTTATAGCTCACTGACCGCAATACTAACGACACGGTAACGTCATGAATTCCAAAATTTTCATTTATTTTTATTTATTATTATTTGTTTTGTGCTGATATATGTTTCTAAATACAATAGTTTCTGTTGAATATATAATGATTGGATGCCAATTGTGGTAGGAATCAAAGTACTTAAAGTACTGATGTCGGGTTCACTTGCATCAGAGAGGTTTATTAGTCCCATATTTGTGATCATTTAAGGGAAGAAAGGTGGTGTTCCCTTTACACAGGGAATCGTCCTCAAGCTGTTGGTTTTGTAGGGCCAAACTTTCACTATTATCAAAAGCATATGAAATGGATCATTTTGTACAGCCTACATGCTGAATTATAAGACACAAAATAATGAAGGGCTGCAGATGCACGAAAATGGATTTATGGCGCGCCAAATTGGTACGTTGGCTTATTTTCGTATTATAATGCATTTTTCGGTGCAGATTTTGTCTTGTTACAAATTAGGACACCTTTAACCAGAACCGATTTTAGCTATTTGAACAACAAATAAGTCTAAATATGATTTTGGTTAAAGGTGTCATAATTTTGCAACAAGAGAAAATATCGACTGTAAATGCACCGAAAAGTGCAAAATACGACAGGTACGGCAGGTTTGAATCACTGTAAGTCATATTGAAATACCTATCACCAGGCCTTATCCAAGCCAGAATAAAAATACAGAAACACTGCAAGTTTCTTGCAGGGAAATGGGTAACCCATTCTGGCATGTCAGGTACACACTGGTTAAACTGCATTACGATTTATAATAATTTGATTGCAACTTCAATGACTGAAAAATAATGTGTATTTAAATGTAAATTCTATTTATTGCTCTGAATAGCGAGATTTGAGGAGAAATCAATAATTTGCTGCACTGGATGTGATGAAATTATTGGACACCTAATGTAGCCTTACCAGTGTGAACATGAATAAACAAGCGCTGGATGAGCGCAAAGACCTCCGTCGAGGCAACAGGGTCAGTAGGGGAATACATCACTGAATAACATAGGGCCGGATGCCAAGCTGAATTTTGCATTTGTTGGACGTTAACTTCACCAATGGTAATTAACCTGAGATTGAGGGTTCCCACTAGCATGTCCACGTGCTTGAAATATTGGGTATGGAATAGAGTATATTGATGGAAAACCTGGAATACTGCTTGAGACATTAGGCCCCTTCCCACCCACACCTCCCCTGAGAGGACGCCCCACACAAATCAACACGTTAACGGCAGAAATGAGACCCTGTGTGCCTAGTTTTACCAACTTGCTTGTGATTTTGTGCTATAGGCCCTACACATCAACGCTTCATATTTTGTATGTGTACAGTATAGCATCCTCATTGACAGAATCCTCTTCAAAACACATCTGATTTTACCGACACTCCGTTCTGATCTGTCTCAGCATCATGTGATGATGATTCAATGAGTATATTTTGTATACTGGTGTTAGAGGTCATCTTCACCATAATGTATCAATTACCATGGACTGTATATGTATCACATTAATATTGAATGGGGATGGCTGATGAGAATATTGCCCATATGGAACAAATGGCTGGATTCCAGCGAACAAAAAGTTCATGTTAATCATAAACAACATACAATTAATAATACTATCAAATAATTATGTTTATTCCTTGTCGACATCAATATAATACAGACAATATTATGACTGAATCATGGTAACAGATATTCAAGGGTATATATGTCTACACTAAACTTTATGACCTTTGATGATATTTTTGGAGCATGCTGCAGGACTTCAACTTTCATGAATCTGATATTATCCACACAATCCCATTCTACATGATATTTTTGCCATACCACCGATAAACTAGATCCCTTCATTTATGTGGTCTAGATCCAGGAGCCATTGGGTGCTGCAGGTTTTGTAAAAGTTAGATCCAATTATTCTGAGAGAAAGAATGAAGTCCGGCATGGTTGTTTTAAGTTAGAACTGGGCATCCGGTGGTCATTACATGCGTAATGTTTATTTCCTGAGAAATCAGCTGATATCCAATGTGGGGGGGGGGGTGTGGCCAATCACTGGCTCTGATTTTCACCGCCTCTGTCATTCCACACCTTTCTGACACAGCTGAACCAATCAATAGTCTGTTTTGGTTTTTTCCATTTCATCCAGTACATCCATTGTGTAACAGTCCGGTTGCATCTGATATCAGAAGTGCTGAAGCCATGATCTGCAAATTGGAATCAATTGTATACATATTTAATATCAAAACTCACTTCATTGAAAATGTTTATGGCCTTCATTATATTTCATTCTTTCGCCATACACAACAAGATGAAATCCATCATACCAGTTCGCACCTTTCATACGTGTACTTAATAGTACTGGGACCTGACTAGGTTACAAGAATTTGCAAAAGTATGAAATGAGAACTGAGTACTATGAGAACTTAATCCAATCTATGAGTGCACATCACGCCGACTTCTAAATGCCTATCAAAGAAATTATGAGTAATCAATAATATGAATTCTGAAGAACGATGATGGATCTTGACCACTGGTTGGATTGGAGTTCATGTTAGTGGCATGAGCATGATCATAATCCAGTATCATAATCTAGAACAGGTTTGGTTATATCAGTAACTTCTCTATTGAGCAATATTTTGACAAACGAAATTATATCACAAAAGAGAATATGTATACTGTGTTTGAGGAATATTTCTGCCTCCCCAATGGAAGGCGAAATTTGAATGAATGGTCTGTGTTGTCAGTGTGTCTGATGTCCCCCTTGCAAAGACAAGATAATTTTCTATGTAATTTAATATTTATTGATATATTTATTGATTTTCTTTTTGTCTAATTGTCTTCTGTTCAAGTCATTTGGCATCGGTAAAACCGGAAATGTATATCATGATCTTCTTATTTCATCTAGTGATAGTGTCTGTTTGGTTCCAGATCACGGGGCTGAACAAAGCATGTGAAATGTGATCGTACGGCAAATAAATGCCCAGTGGTATGTCCAGGGCTTAAAACTTAAAAAAAACCATTGGGAAAGGTTCCATCCATTGCTATTAGTCAAAAATCTCATGTGGAATGTAGACACTCCTTTGTTTCAGCTACAATTCAGAATAAGTTTTAAGAATATTATCAGGTTTTAACAAGCAAATTATTCTTCATCAACAAGTGTCACAGCACACAATATGGGTGTCAGTAAACTGTTAGGATAAATGAAAAGAAAAGTATATGTATATTATTTATCAGCTTTATTTAATAAGTTTACAGACTCACGCAGGTAGATCAATTTGATGCTTCTGTAAAATCAAACCATTATTCAACTGCCAAATGCCAAGATAAATAGCCTCCCCCCCCCGGAAATATAATTTATCAGCAAAATTTAGAATAACTGTTTTTAAACAACCAGGCTGGTGGATATCATCAGGGCATCGTCGATTGTGTTGTTGTCTTCCAGTCAGTCAGTCAGTTTGATAAGCAACAACAACAACTTTGACTATTTGGTTGGCTTCGACATAAGTCATCAACCGACAAATAGTTTACGATATATAGAAATGACGGGTGGTGTACTATGAATCATTGAGTTGTAATGACATCAAATGGCGACAATAAACTTACCAGAAAAACGGCAAAAAATCGCATCTGTCCATCTCTACAAGCTGGAGGGCCGCCATGTTAAATCTCCCGGTGGATGGGAGGTGGAACCCGACTACAGAAGCAAGGCACATTCCAATGCATTGCAATGGGGAACCCCATTATTTCAATAGTGTCCAACAAGTTGGCTTCAAAATTTCGTCGGGAACCATAGCAATCCCTATTGGAAATCCCATGAGTGGTGGGTTCCCCGTATGACAGTTATTTGGCGGGAGATTTCACGTTGCTCTCCTAGACCTCCGTCTGATCGACGGAGGTAAAAAACTCAAGACTTTTGTTTCATAGTCACTTGTGAGGCAGAAAAATACAGCTATGAGCGGCCATTTTATGTCAAAATTACCAGTTCGGGTTGTTCAGATTAACTCAACAGACAACGTATCTAACGATATAAAGTGTTGATTTGAAGGCTTTTTTCATCTTTTTGCAAACAAGGAACCTAACTCAGCGCGTACAACGTATCAGAGAACGAACGAACTACCTCTTTCAGAACCTACTTTATAATCGAGGGGGCGCTCAGCAGACGGGAGACCACTCGGGCGCCTCTGTCTGCTCCTCCCCCACAATTTGAGGGGTTGGCTCTCGTTTACATGTGCGACTCATAGTAAGTAGTCTAACAAGATGAGAATGACAAGTCCCTGTGAATTTCTTTATCTGATATCTGAAGTTCAAAACTTTTGGTACACTTTAACCCAGGGGCAAAAAAGGACCACAGTCATTTTGAGGTCACGACCTGAAATAGCGGAACTCGGAATAGCGGCCGAGTTTCACGTCATAAATCTTTCTACCATCCGGAATGACCCGAATATTTCCGGAAATAATTTCCGAAGGAACGTTGATCGTTCTGAAACAGCTCGTTCGTTCTGAGTTATACTCTTCGTTTAGAAATAGGTCACTCTGTGTCAGACTGGCTATTCGTCCAGAACTATGCTTTTCATTCTGAGTTTGCATTCGAACATCGTGCCATTTGTTTTCGGTTCGAGTATACGTTCAAAGTTAAGGTTTTTTATTTGCAGGAGCATATAATGCGTTTAAGACTACACTTTACATTGTCAGATATACTGTCTTTTCTGAATTTGGCTTTACGTTTTGTAATTTCAAATTTTGACATAAATGGCTACCCATATACAGCATATTAGAAAATTCGAAAATTTCTGGGCGATCAGCATGACCTCGTCAAGTCTGCATAAGTTTGAATTTGAAAGGAACAGGTAATGTTCACAGTTCCACAGCTGATTAAAGTATCCAATACTCTAACTCATAAGTTTTTCATGGTCTTTAGTTTCTCATCTATTTCTTTATCTACAGTACGGACCAAATTAAAGGTTCCATCTAACGCATTAAGCATTAAGTCAGAGCGCATTAAAATTCACAGCATACCCGTTAGTAACCTGCTAACGCGGCCAGAGTGCGTTAGAAGAACGTTACGAGCAAGTTAGGGTAGGAATACACCAGAGCCGTCATCGCAATGCGATTCGCATATGCGTTGTCGCAACAAATTGAACAAGTTGCAAAAAGAAGTGGTGAACACACTATTCGCATTGCGTTGAGTATCGGCTGCGTTATAGCTTTGCGTTGCCGTTGGAATTGGGAATTTTCCGTTTTTTGACGCGCTGCACAGGCCTACGCATTGCCTTTGGAAGGTCAAGGACATTATTATGCACACTTTGGCATCAGACGCTTTTATTTTATTTTCTTTTCAAGAGTATTGGATGCACCCAACACTCTCTAGGTTTTCGCACCAAAGTCAATGCCATTAGGGCCAACATTTCGTTGTCATCGTCGTCTTCATCATCCATCATATCCATTATGGCCAATGTTGCTCTTTCCTCCATGCCTGTAGCTGTTGGAAAAGGGCACCACAACATTTTCCGTCCGGTTATAAAGCGCCTACTTGGTGCTGAATTACCATACGTTATGTTATTTAAATTAGGTATAGGCATATACGCAGCCTCCATCGCAGCCAAAAGACGCATATGGTGCATGCACGGACAAATGCGTTGTCGCGAGCGTTGCCGCCTGCGCCGTCTCTGGTGTATTCCTACCCTTAGCTGAGAACAATGAGTGCGTTACATCGGTCAGTTTACTGTCTGGTAGGCATTCCGAGCGCGTTACTCAGAAGAATGGGTGCATTAGAAATTTCTAACGACACCTCACCTCCTTGTCAAAGCCTATTATATTGCAATTTCATTTATACAGAAAGATATTTATTAAGGTATGCAAATAAATGTATTTTAAAATGATCCCGATCTTAAAAGCTATCAAGCCAGTATAAGAATATTGGTCTAAAGTTGAGTGAGCATCGGATGATTAATATATTCTGGATACTGAAAATACTGCATACGCTTCATCATATAGAATAATTCCTGTACATATTTTCTTGCACGATTTATTTTCTGAAAACAAATGGACGAAAATTAATAGGTGCGCATGTTGCTATATTCTAGGTAGCGATATATTTGATGTTGGTATAGTTTGTGATTTTTTATACGGTACTATGTACCTTCTCCTACGAGAAAGTATTTCGACTTTAGCTTGGTTGTTTCTCTAATTGTGTAACTTCTAAACTTACTAATGGACGATTCCTTTATATTCTGCATAGCTTCGTCAGACAAATTATTTTGTCCTCGGCATAACTGTGTAACTCTGGCCTCTTTTCTGTCAGCGTAACTTCGTCCTCTCAGCGTTAATTCCATCATACCGCTTCCCCATTTCTCAGATAAACTGTTAACTCCGGTGCTAAATCTATTTTCTCTCTGCACAGCTGAGTAATTTCAATGATGGACCATTTATTTTTACACCGTGTAAAAGCATAACTTTTCCAGAGACTTCCGACAGAGACTTCAGCGTTACGCAGTTACGCCGAGCAAAAATAAATGGACCATCGCCGGAGTTATGCATGGTACGCTGTCAGAATGAGAGGTATATAGCTGGAGCTACACAAGTTACGCTGTCCGTAAAAGAGAGGGCTGTAACTGAAGTTACGCAGTTATGCCGAGAGAAATAATGTTCGATAATGTCCAGCTCCTATCTGATAATCTAGCTAGGATATTTCTTGCCTTATTTGCAACTCCTGTAAGGCATATTTTCTCAAGCGAAACATACGAAAATTGTCCTTGTGGCATGGGGCATTGTTTCCGTTCACCCTGTCATATCATTTTAGGTTATTAACCTTCTCTTTGTTTAACCTAACGCTCTCGGACAAGTGTTGTGATGATTACACTAATGTGCCCTTTGTCCAACGTAACGCACTCGCAGAACGAATATAGACAAACCCGACATGATGAGGTATATATTCATTCATCGGATACTACCAGTAACTTCTGTTCGACTGGATTTATTTTCATTTCGACTGTAATCGAATTTATTCTCTTGTCATCGTTATTGAAACGAAGACAACAAAATAATTATTTCTAGCATTTTTTATATTATAGGACAGGGAGATGTATACCTCAATGATTTGCCTGACCATACTCGTTCTGCGAGTGCGTTAGGGCAAACAAAGCGCACGTTAATGACTCCCCTGTCAGATCTAGTATCGTGACAATATATCGATCTGTTTTTCCCTTTTATATTCCATCTGTCCACCTTCATTGACAAGTATCTTATTTACTTCCTGCAGGCCTGGGGCTAAAGGACAAGCTGTGGCTACTGTTAATATAAAATGGCGAAAACCTTCTCATTAAATATGGACCGCGTGTATTTACTTCATCTTCAAAAACAAACGGTAATGATCTTGCAATATAATCTGGGTACATCCGACACACGGATTTGATTATGACTCGGATCGCCTTGTTACGTCATACCTATTATCTGTCATGGCCATCTTTTAGCTAGGATCAAATTCATTCATTCATAAACCGGCGCAAGATATATGAGGCGATCAGATTTGATAAAATATACCAAGGTAAACTGTCATCGTGTAAATGGCAGGTCGAGTAGCTGGCAAGCTCGGCATAAAAGCGAATAATATCCGATAATGTCCGGCTACTATCTAATAACCTAGCTAGCATATTTTCCCCCTTATTTGCAACTGCTGTATGACACATTTTTCTTAAGAGAAACATGAAAATAAACATTGTGTTCTGAAACTCTTTTTTTTCTGTTCACTTTGACAAGCCATATGCGTTATTAACCCTACCTGGCCTGGGGGGGGGGGAGGCCGAAATGACCCCCTACCAAACTTTTTGCGCTATCTTCGGAACGACAAAAAATGGGGAGCTGAAACTCCTTCTTTCATAGTTTATCATATTGGAGTCATTCAGAGCCTATTTGCATAACCCCACGAGCAGAGAATCATGGGTAAATTCAAGATGGCGGCCACCTGGGGTACCAGAAAAGTGACGTTTTGTCATATTTATTCAAAATTTCTGCTTTTCCGCGATAGAAAATGGGCAAAACATATTTTATTTCACATCACATTAATATTTACTAATTTATCATGCAGTTTTTGCGGAGAAATTGCATAAATAAAAAATTGGGAAAATCCTACCGAAAAATCGACAGAAAAATTTGGTCGTTTTGAAAATGACGTCATTGTGACGTCATCAAAGCGGCCAGCTTGGATTTTTTACATTTTCTGGTAGATCTCGACCCAAGGGTATAGTGTTGTAAGTTTCAGCTCCCTAGCTCAAGGGGTAAGAAAAATAATTAGGGAGCCATTTCGCCTCCCCCCCCCATCAGGCCAGGATACGTCCCAAAAAGCCCAGGCCAGATAGGGTTAACGTGCTCTTTGTTCAGCCTAACGCTCTAGGATAATTGTCGTGACTATTACACTAGCGTGCTCTTTGACCAACGTAACACGCTCCAGAACGAATATGGACAAACCCGACATTGTGAGATATATCTTCGTGTTTCGGCTACTACCAGTAATTCTAGTTCAGGAGCAATTATTTTCAGTGTCGGTGTAATCAAATTTACTCGCCTGTCATCGTCATTGAAACGAAGACGACAAACTAATTAATTATAGCATTCCCTATCTTCTAGTTTACGTAGATGTATGCCTCAGTGGTTTGACTGGCCATATTCGTTCGGCGGGTACGTTAGGTCGAACAAAGCGCACGTTAGTGTAACCAGCCTGTCAATTTCTCCAAGAGCGTTAGGTTGAACAAAGACCACGTTACCGACTCGGCTGTCTCGTCTGGCAGCTGCTCCACCTGCCCATTGTCCGAGCGCATTAGACAGAATAAACGTTAGCAGACCGTTAGACCTACGTTAGGAGTGTTCGAGTGCGTTTCAGAGCGTGTTATGCCTCCCACTGAGCGCATTAATTTGAAGAGAGTTAGTCCGTTAGATGAGTCCGTTAGGCGAACCTTTAATTTGGTCGGTACTGTATACCAGTGTGAATGTATTTGTTTCCAACACCACCATATTTCCGCTTCCAGTGTCTAATTTGTTGAAAGAAAGCCAGAAATACCCTCGCGATGATCGCCGGCAGATGTTGGCACACGGTCACGGTCGTGCACGGTATTGGTCGTCTCACCGTTCGAGGTAGAAGTTGAAGCTCGGGCGGGCACGGCAGTCTCATTTGTTGTCGTTGTTGTCTCGGGTGTAGTCAGAAGTGCCGCTATGTCCACCATATGTTGACCGTCCTTGATTTTTCTGTCCATGCGTAATTTGTGCCTTGTAGCTTTATTTTTTGAGCGTGTCGTGGCCGAGTGGTTAGGGTGTTTGACTCTGACCCGGAGTGCTACAGCTGGCGTGGGTTCGCGCCTCGCCAGTGACCGCTTACATAAAAACTCGCCTATTCACAAGGCGCTGGACTGATTCGGTGTCCAGGGTAAAATGGACTGATGGTGGAACTAGTTGCTACGCTAGACCTTCGCCAGCGGAGGCACTTGGGGAATAAAGTACCTGGCTGTCTTTCAGTGACCGCTATATAAACCCACTCACAGTAGTACATCGTCTACACCGCTAGGATGCTCACATGGTTAGACTATCACAGCACTTTCAGGATGGTAGTTCGTCCAAATTGGGGAATTGTATAAATGTACTTTCAGGATAGTAGTTCGTCCAATTGTAGAATTGTATAAAAAATGTTCACTTCACAGCACGATAGTTGAGCTATAAAATGTTGAGTGGTTCCTAATTGATTGTATATTAATATGTACTCCGTAAGGAGGTGCCTCTCTCTAAGGGGGAAACTACGAACCGAACTTGAACTCGAACTTGAACTTATGGCTCCGTAAAGCACCCTGGCAACGCGACTGTCCTCCTCATTTCACAGAGAGAAAAACATGTCACTGCAATTTGACCAATGGCGGCAGTTCTGGATATGTAAATTAGTACAGATGTCAAGAGCGTGAGCCACTCAGCTGTCGACATTTTGACCTCGACCAATACACGTCACAAAATATGAATAATTATTCAGCGGGAAAGAGTCACGAATTTAGTTCAACCAACCAATGGACTACACAAAATATGTAAATGAGCTGTCTGACCTCGTTCCAATCCGGCGAAATTCGGTCACCAGCAAATATAAAAACAACATCAAGACGTTTCACGGATGTTAGGATTTTTATTCCGCAATAAATTTCGCTGAACTTCAGAGAATAACTTAGCTTGTTCAACTCATTTCCCCCGGAGACTGTACATCTATTTCCCCTGACTTTCCATGACCTTTCAAAGAAATTCCATGACTTTTAGGGCCTGGGATACAAATTTCTATTTTCTCTGACTTTCCAGATTTTGCATGACCTGTGGGAGGCCTGTTATGAATGCTGTAAGGGGCATTAAATGAAAACAGTCTCCGAGCAGGAGGTCAAAACTACACATGTGCAGGGGGAAAATAAAACAGAACTAAAAAACAGAGTAGGGTTTACCTAAACCTGACAAAATTGAGCAAAGCCTCTAGGCAAAAGGAAAACTGAAAGTTTGAAGACAGACATTATAATAGTGTACATCAGTGATTTATGAAGTCAGAAAAGTACCATAGGTGATTAACAGTGCACAATTATTAGCATTACATCAGATTTTGGCATTCTTGGTAGAGGGGCAAATGTCTTTGAGTATTTTTTGTTGGTGAATTATTGGCAACACGCGTTTTCTTATAGATTGCACCTTTCCGATTTAGAAAATTGTGAGTGTCAAGTTTTTTCGGGGGGTTAAACCTTTCTGGACTGGGAGAGGGTTTGGAAATTTAACGCTCTTTTGAGCTTTTCGCGGTATCGTCAGACTGACTGAAAGTCGAAAGCCAAAACTTTCCAAGGTTATAGAAAATTATATTTGAGCTAATCTTGAGCCCATTTCCGTAATTCTAGTGATTACCCATCATGCTTTAATTCAAAATGGAACTCATGTAGGATCATCCATAAATCGCGCCTTTTCAGGTTGTTCATATAACAGGCAGTATTTTTGGAACAGTGTGCAAAGGACCTGTCGCGGTTTGATGAGGATTTGGCCCCCATGAGGTGCGGTTTGAAGTGCCAAAATGAAATATCCCGTAAGAAAGGAATTTTTCCGTTAGCTTAAAGAATAGTATCTTGTCGTATGTTCAGAGTAATTGTCAGGCACTAGGTCTTGGCGTTCTTGAATAACAGCCCATTGAATAAGTGTATTCGTGCAAAATCGTCCGTTTTGGGGTAAAATAAATACCTTATTTTCTCTATAAACATATAAAGCCAGTCGAGAACCAAAACAAACTTTACAAACAAAATTTGTTGAGTCAATACCTAGTAGTTCTCCAAAGATGATTTTGGTTCTCGACTGGCTTTATATGTAAACTTATAACTTTATTAGATGTATTTTTCACGTGGAGTGCTGAACATTAAACGGGATAATTCAGGATAGCACGGCTGTCGCATTGCGCGGTAGTGTAACGGATAAAAGCCCGCTATTTTTTTAACTTCTTGCATGTCTCGATCGGGTTCGAATCTCATAAAGGGCTAACTGTATTTTTTCTTGTCATAATTTATTGTCACTCCCGTCCCCCACTTCGATGCAGATTCAGAACACGAGAAAGAACACGGTTATTATTTACATAAAAAATAATATGGATTTTGAAGATATTGTTTCTCTGTGCATTTACGAATATGTGTACCGTTATAAAAGTAGCTCAGCGTGAAAGAAATCAATTTACCTGCAGATAAAGCAAGGAATAATGTACTAAAGTGGGAGTTAATAAATGTAACGTCTATCTGAATTGTTCACAGTAAGCTCAATATGAAACATATACGATTCTGTATCAGGCTAAATAAAGGTTAAATCGACAATGGTATAGTCGGTGTGTGCATGTTGTATCAAGCGAAGAAAAAAGACCAAATGCTCAAAATATCTGTTGAACACTCACACTGGGGTAATTATACCACATTCGCATGATGGTTTGATTTGCAACTCATGCCAACAGAGGTTTTACAAATCAAAAGAGAACTGGATGTCAGATTGATACTACCACACACCAAGCCCTATTAGCTGAAGGGGCGTCAGGCGGTGCCAAGCAAGAAGTCTCCAAAGTAATAACATTGCCAATAGTAGGCCTATCTCGTGCCAAAACTCATCGACGGTGTACTCTTTGCAAGTGCAGTATAGGGTAGATTTGTGGTGATACCAGGCTAGGCTAGATTGGATTTATTTATTTCACAGACATGGGTGCTGATGAAATATCGACATAACTGAACAGGATGAGGAATCAAGTTGGTAGAAGTAAGAAGTGGAAGATCGAAGATGTCGCATTATTGTCGGATGATATTATGTTTTCATTGATATTCGTGGTACACTGCGTGATATAATATATACATAGCTGGTGCAAATATTAACACTATCAACATGTAACGATCTGCCATCGACGAATCAACTTTTTGTAGATTAATGAAGTTTCATTTCTTCTCGCCAGATTAATGTGAAACGCTGTGAGATATTTGGCAGTCCACCCAATCTCACTGAAGTCACGTAATTTGCAATGGTCGGATTGGTAAAAGTTGAAAAGGGGGCCAAAAGGCCGCAATAGCTTACGATGTCCTTTCTTAACTCCAAGGGATCTCACTACAGGTCCTACCGCCTTGCGCATATTTTGAATATATTTGCATTATTTTCAGTTTAATATTTCATGGTTTAATCCAAAATGGCGGACATGTGAAGTCATCTGAAAATCACACTTTTCATGTTTCTCGTAATAGTTAAAGGCATTATACTTAGCTCATTGTGCAAATTGTCCATTTTGAATCTATTTACATATCCCTAAGATCAAGATTTGATGGTCAAATTCATAATGGCGGCCATATTGGGTCATCCAAAAATCATACTTTTTCATGTTGCTTGTCCACCACCCGTTCCTGCACTGTTTGCCACATCTTCACAAGTCCGGGTAAAACCTAAATCCTCGCAGAGGGTTTACCTGGACATTTTTGGTGATTCGAATGAGTTCTTGAGTTCTTATACAATCTCGTACATTTCATCCCCCGCCCTTGTTTTGAATTAGCATGTCGGTATCCCCAGCCTGCGGTTTTTGCTTTGACTTCCGATGTCGACTTCCGCTTGACATCAAAGCAGTTTGGCTCGTGATGAAATTGAAACCTGTCACATCTCATACCTCGCAGCGGATTGGCCTAATCAACCAGCTTAGCGCGTTCACTGATTGGGTTTGATTCCGGGGAAGCCCCTTCATCTATTTATATCCAGAACGCGTATGGGTAACTAACCAAGCCAGTGTATCGATCCCAATAGATCGATCGATACACTGGCTCGCGAGGATGTGTTTGCCACTGGTAGTGGAAATTTATTAGAGATGTTAGTCCAGTATCACGACAAACACCGTCCGGCCGTAATCCCGTACGGGCTAGTTATTACTACGCCAGCACCTAACAGCTGCTTTTTCTCTGGTTGTACACTCACATGTGTCAGCGCAAGTAGAAGCTAAAACAGACCGCACAGCATGCGAGAACACGCAATCAGTATAAACGCGAGATCTCGCATGCGTGCAAACTATTTACTATCAAATTGGAATTTTGGATCTATACATGGTTGCTGCCGGAAACCCTCTGCGACGTATAACTATATCTTTCAAGCACATTCACTCACGAGTTGCGTGCGTAGCTCAGTCGGTATGATGCCAGGCTATGGACCAGTGTGTGTGGTCGGCGGGATCGAACCCACCAGGAGCCAACAGTGTATGGTAATATGATTGTACTGTGTTTCCTTGTACAAACTCATGCCTAATAAAATAAATAAATGCCAAATAAATGTACATTCATCTACAGGGAAACGGACTTGCGAGACATGAGGAATGAGGGCGGAACTCTACGGTTAGCTACTATTTTTGTTAACATCGAAAACGTTGTTAGCTGCTAACAGTGGTGTTATGTAACATGTAAGGGCTTACGGGCGGCATGTGTTAGCACAGGTAGTGGACTAACATCTCTAATCGAGTTCTGCCAGTAGCAACTGACAATGCAGGAACGGGTGTGCTTGTATAGTTCAATGCATTATTCTTAGCTCATTGTGCAGTTATCCAAACTGAGAGATAGCAAATCATAGCCTGTCATCTTACATCCATTTTGAATCTATTTACATATCCTTAAGATCAAGATTTGACTGTCAAATTCAAAATGGCGGCCATATAAGGGTCATCTGAAAATGATAATTTTTCATGCTGCTCGTATAGTTCAAGGCATTATTCTTAGCTCATTGTGCAAGGTTGTCAAAACTGAAAGCACGAGGAAAAATTGTTAACTCTTCTGGTGGGATGTAATGTTGGCTTGGGGGGTATTCTTCTGTGTCAGACTGCCACACCCAGCACCTATCATCGGACTAAGAAGCGTAATGTGTTTATAGATAGGCTTAGGTATCTGCGAAAAACACCTACACAATTCTTAAGCTGTGTTAAGCTTTAAATTTTCCTTATGTGTCCAGCGGAGCCTCAAATTACGAATGGCATGCACCGTCAGTTTCTAAACTGGTGGCTGATATTTTCTGCGATTTGGAATCACTAATTTATTATTAAACAAAGTCAACCTGTCGGTGTCATTAGCTCCAGTGATATGTCCATGTCTGTCCAAAACCGACCTTAGTTCGTGTCGTCTTATTTCGCGTTATTATGTTAATCATTCTATGGTGGCCCGTTATGTTCTTTGTATTCGGCCAATTCGCAATGAAAACGCTCCAGTTGTAATGAGAATGGTGAAACACAAAAAACATAAAGTCAAATAGTTTATTCAACCAACTGATATCAATTATTACATCTCAAGGGAGTAATGCTCAGAAAAATATGTCAGAAATGAATGTTACCACTAATTACATACCGAGGTTAATAAACCGGTGAAAGATTTATCTACACACTATTCATTTTTCTGTGGAAACAATTTGTGTTTGGTTCAAATTAGTTCCATAGAATATACTAATTAACGCATGCGTTCATATTATATTCACATCGTACACAGTTGACGCCATGTGTGATTGATTCGACGACTGTTACTTGTGAGGTATCCAATAAATTATCCAGGTGATAAAAGATAATTAAATTACTATTCAGAAATTATAAATGAAGCGCTCTCTTTCAACTTTGCTTTCATATAACCCCACAGGCAAATATACTGACTGCATATTTATAAAAAACACAATAAGAACCGAAAGTCATCCCTATGATGATTTTTATCCGTCACGCTTTTAATATAGGGGTTATGTCGACATCATGAATGGCATAACCACCAGCAAGGCCCTGAGCGGTACCAGATACAAATATTTCAGAACGATGATGTAATAGCCTCACATGTACATGGGCATGTATATTTGCTTGTGCGGTCATATGAATGTTTTGTCGATACGAATATCGTATGGATTAAGAATACTGATCAGCGATACGGATTTGATATTTTTGGAACACGATGTCTTGCCGGCATCATTGATAAATGTTGACCGCTTCTCTCTTGCATGAAACTAGCTTATGTTTACGTATACTATGAGTGTCTTTTTTAATTTGGTGCTCATGCTGTTATATGGAATATGGGAAAGGTCTTTGGATTATGGACGCGGATATTCTTTAATAGACGACGGCAGAATTATGAATGACGGACCAGACGTTTGTTATTCCACTAATGCATACAATGTAGGTATTCCACTAATTGGGCGTATTCAGATTATGCAAGACGAATACAACACTGAACGACATGTTTTTTTGTGAATAAAGGGAGAATATCCAGAAAAATCCACCATCCTACGCAATTCCCGCTTCATTGACCTCTCTCGTCTCTCCAGCTACGTCGAAGCCATTTTTACGGAGCAGTCCAACTCTTTTCGATTGCACCTCTGACCCTTGGCTATCTGTCACACCGTACAGAGAGAAATAGTAGGCCGGCCAAAGACACGAAATGTAACTTTTGATGGCATTGTTTGTTACAAATGGGTACCCATGCTAAATTGATTTAAACAATATATTTATTCACAAAAGATGAATTGGGATTGACGAACAGGCTTAGCCTATCTCAACGCCTCTCCCAATATATATATATTACATAGAATGACAGTTTGATGGACAGAAATAACACTAACATATTTACAAAACAGAGAATGGCGCATCACTGTTAATATAGCAACATTCAGTGAGTGAGTGAATAGGGTTTAACGTCGCTTTCAGCATTTTTCAGCTATATCACGACGGGGAAGGGAAGGGAGGGGAGGGGGAGGGGAAGGGGAACCTACTTGTAACAGAGCAGATCTAATGCTGCCATTTTATAGTGCTGTCCCACTGAAATATCATGCCGTAGGCAGACATGACACCCCACTCAGTCACATTATACTGACACCGAGCGAACCAGTCCTTGTTCTATCCTCTTAATGCTGAGCAACATTCAGACGAAAAGTATTAACGAATACGATAACATCATCATAGCTGACTCATTTAAATACAGTGTGTGATCGATCAATAATTTAATAATATTAATGACAATTGGTAGTCAAGAAGGATTATCCATGCTCAGCGAAGACTTGGAGAGTTATGAAAATCGTCCAGATTTTAGTAAAAATTTGTCAACTCGTTTGAAAATATCAGTATTTTCATGTAATTACAATAATATCTCTCCAAAAAGAAGTGTATGGCAGCTGATATTCGTTTTAGGTAAGCCTTAAAGTAATTCTTGTCGTGTGTTTGTGTAACGTCGACAGACTAGTAAGAAATGGTTTCTGTCCTCGCGGTTTGCACCGCATAAACATGAAGCATCATCTGATGTGTCTTTCATACATGTGCGATTTGAGAGAACTGCAGCCAAGCCTTAGCTGACCATGCTAAATTAGTTCTTTGTGTGCTAGGGTTCAAGGTGGGAGGGGATACCACCCGGATTTTGGACGTTGAATGTCATTTCGGGGTCACTTTTGAGGTTAAATAAGGTCAAAATTGATAAAAGTCGTTCCTAACTTCATCTCCATCGTGATGTTTGTTACCAATGGCTATCCACGCTAACTTGGTTTTATGTTCTGCATGATTTTAGCACAGGTATGGCTAGCTCGTTAATTAATGGAATTGAGGTCATTTTAGGGTCACTTTACGGGTCAAATGAGGTAAAAAATGCTGTTTTATTTCATATATTTTGTGCTGTTTGTTATTTACTTTTGTATGCAGTATGGTTCAAGGTAGGGTGGATACTAAGACAACTTTGACAATTTGAGGTCATTATCAGGTCATTTCGAGGTCAAATAACATCCAAAGATGGCCAAAAGATGTGCCTTTAAAACAATTTAAAACTTTTTTGTGTGAAATTCCTTATGAAGAAATGGGTATCAAATCTCAAGTAGTTGTACGGGTGAATTTTTAGATATTATTGTAGGGTAATTCAGTATTTTTTGTTTGTGAATTTTGGTAACATCCATTTTCTTATAGACTGAACCTTCCCGATCAATATATTTGTTGGTCCGAAGGTTTCTTTCTCGAGTTTGAAGTAGTTTGAGTTAACCCTTTCTGGCCTGGGTGATAGAGGGTTCGGAAATTTAGTGCCCTTTTTGAACATTCACGGTATCACCAGAATGATTAACGAGAGATCCTGAAGGATCTTGGCGCCCACCATTGTCCGATAATTGTAAGCTAATCACTAGAGGATCTTTTTGTCCATTGTCACTGAGAACAAACGATTGATTTGTAATTTTGTTTACAGAATTTCGAATCTGAGCGAAAAAGATCGAAAAAGGGACACTGAAAAATACCAAAATATAATCTAAGTTTCAGGAGTTTCAAGATTTCTAGCAACTGTACTCATGTCGGTTGTTATAATACAAGAGAAATGAGCAAAGTTAGTCTGAAAGTGAATGTACATGTACGGAGGATCCTTCACCTTCGTTTTGTAGTATTTTTTTATTTTGTTTTTTGCACGTGAGTAGTAGCGTAAGAGCATTTGGATGTCACATTCACCCGGATGTAACTATGACGTCACAGGGGTCACTGAGTGCAAGTGTGTGTTCAAAATGGCGGCCTGTGTGTACAAAATGGCGGCCTGTGTGGTCAAAATGGCGGCCTGTGTGTACAAAATGGCGGCCTGTGTGGTCAAAATGGCGGCCTGTGTGTCCAAAATGGCGGCCTGTGTGGTCAAAATGGCGGCCTGTGTGTCCAAAATGGCGGCCTGTGTGGTCAAAATGGCGGCCTGTGTGTCCAAAATGGCGGCCTGTGTGGTCAAAATGGCGGCGTTTGTGTACAAAATGGCGGCCTGTGTGGTCAAAATGGCGGCCTGTGTGTCCAAAATGGCGGCCTGTGTGGTCAAAATGGCGGCGTTTGTGTACAAAATGGCGGCCTGTGTGGTCAAAATGGCGGCGTTTGTGTACAAAATGGCGGCCTGTGTGGTCAAAATGGCGGCCTGTGTGGACAAAATGGCGGATTGTAGAAAAACGTATAAAAGGAGGCGATTTTTAGCGGTGGGGTGTATTCATTGCACTACCTGCCTGACTTACCTGACCTGACCAGCCTGCCTGCCCAGCCTGCCTGCCTGCCTGCCTGCCTGCCTGCCTGCCTACCAGCTTGTATGAGACGTGGAGAGAAAGCATGAGACGTGGAGAAGATTCTCCCTGGGACCCAGCAGCACCTCCGGTTGAAGTCTTGCCTAAAGACGAGCGTGTCAGGGACATTTATCGACGTCACTGGGCTACCATACGCCATTGTTTTCACCGTGACCGTCGTCTATTGGACTTGTATAACTTTCGACTGCAGGACCTCACGTATCTGTCTACCTATGCCGAGAACATTTTCACAGATCAGGTGACAGCGTTCAAGTTGAATATGACATTCGGGTACATTTTACGGCACAAGGAGACGGATCAGGTGCGGTATTATTATCCCAGCAATAATACCTATGTGTTTGATCAGCCGTTCACGGTGACGGATGCGATTTCTCTGGAGCCACTCATCGACCAACTGACTACGTTGGATCCATTGGAATGGGCCCGGTTGCAACGCCCCAATACCCAATGGCTTGTGGAAATGGTGACCAACGTCACATTTTTCGTCACGAAAATGAGAGATCATCCTATCGGTGCTCCTGTACTACTACCCCCTTGGCTGCTTCATCGAAAAGGCCTGTATGCATTAACAGCAGGGCCAAAGGGGCCCTACAAAGACCGGAAATGTCTGTTTCGGTGTTTGGCCGTGCATGTGGACGAGTGTAACCCCAATCGTTGTGACACAGTGGCCAATGACTATTGGGAACAGTATTTAGAGCAGCAAGACTTGGATGAGCGGCACTTCCGTGGAGTTCCCTTCAAGAATTTGGATGACGTGGAAACACTGTTCAACCTCAATATCTTTGTATACCGATTACGATGCGAGGAGGATACATTTGTGGCTGAATTGGTTCGTCGTTCAACAGAACGGTATGCTTCTACAATGAAAGTGAATGTGTTCGACGACAATGGCGTCAGTCATTTTTCGCTGATCTACAATATGAGTCAGTACGCTCAGTCTTACAGTTGTGCCCAATGCCATCGGGTGTTTAAAAAGTCTACCAACTTACATCGACACGAGAAAATCTGTACGAACGTTGTGAAGCGAGTATATCCGGGTGGTGTGTATCATAATACGCCTACTATTTTCCAGGAACTGGCCGATGAGGGTCTCATCATACCGGAGGCGGACCGTTATTTTCCCTACCGGGCGTGTTACGATTTTGAGGCCCTGTTGGAGCCCATGGACATGTTTTCAGCGAAAACGCAGTGGACGCAGCGCCATATTCCCCTGAGTGTGAGTATTTCCAGCAACGTACCTGGCTATGACGCTGCACCGGTGTGTTTCGTGTCCACTGGGGATTCCCATGAGTTGATCAGCCGTATGATGGCGTATTTAGAAGAAGTCAGTGCGGCTAGTACAGAATTGTTGGTGTCCAAGTTCCAGGACGTACTGGACCAGCTGGACGATCGGATTCCTATACCGGGTGTAGCGTTTAGTGACGATGAAGAGTCCGAGTCCGAGTCGGAGCCCGAGTCGCAGCCCGAGTCGCAGCCCCTGCAGTCGCAGGATGTGCCTTTACCGAAACCGTATGCGGAGAAATTGAAAGTGCGCTTCCTACAATACTTAGGTCAGTTACCGGTGCTAGGTTTCAACTCGGGACGATATGACTTGAACATGGTGAAGGAATTTCTTTACCCCTACTTGGCCCAGGCGAATACCATCAAGTCCGTCATCAAGAAGATCAATAATCATATGGCCCTCACTACCACATCACTCCATTTCCTGGATGTACGGAACTACTTAGCTCCTAATTATAGCTATGATCAGTGGGTGAAGGCGTATGACTGTGCACAAACCAAAGGGCGGTTCCCTTACACGTATATATCGACACTCGACCGTTTGGAGGAAACACAGTTGCCACCCCGGGATGCCTTCTTTGATGATTTGAAGCAAGTGGAATGTCCCGAAGACACGTACCGGGAACTACAGCAGGTATGGAACGATCAACATATGCACACCTTGCGAGATTTCCTGATATGGTATAATAACCTAGATGTGGTTCCTTTCCTGCAAGCGGCCGAGAAAATGGTTCAACTCTTTCGTCGTGAGATGCACGTCGATATCTTCAAGGAGTGCTTGAGTTTACCGGGTCTGGCGCTTCGCCATCTTTTTCAAGCGTGTCCTACGTACTTCTCGCTGATACAGCAAAAAGATGCAGACATGCATGATTGTCTAAAGCAGAACATTGTGGGCGGACCGAGTCTTATTTTTCACCGTTATCACGAGAAGGACGTCACTACTCTCCCCAGTGGAAAACCCTGTGCTAAGATCATCGGATTCGATGCCAATGCCTTGTACCTGTGGTCGCTGGCCCAACCTATGCCCAGTGGCCATTATACACGTTGGTTGGCGGAAGGTCGGCATTTTACACCGCAACGCACGCCCTACAAGCATCTGGCTGATCAGTGGTTGGATTGGGAAGCCTATCGACGGGGAATTACTATACGACACCAAACCAACGCCACAGAGAAGCGCATAGGAGATCGTCGACTCCCCGTCGATGGGTTTGCCCTGGTGGGTAGGACACCCACCGTATTCCAATTTTACGGTTGTTATTGGCACGGTCACGGATGTCATTTCAGCGCTGGACGCTTCAACGAACGACGTGGAAAAACACCTGAAGAATTACGGGAAGAAGTGGTGGAGAACGGTGATTATGTGAAAGAGAGAGGATACCATCTGATCGAAATGTGGGAGTGTGAATTTCACACCATGTGCCAGGCCCTGCCCCATTTACGGCGTTTCCTAAAAGAGCGCGAGTACCCCTTGAGTCGTCGGCGACTCCTGAGTCTGCCACAGATGTTCGACGCCATTCGTTCGGGGGACCTCTACGGCTTTGTCGAATGTGATTTGCATGTTCCCGACACTCTCAAGCCTCTCTTCGCCCAGTGTCCTCCCATCTTTAAGAACACGCTGGTGGGTCGGGATGATATTGGGGACACCATGAGGGCCTATGCGGAGCAACACGAGTGTTTGCCTCAACCTCGACGGATGTTGATTGGTAGTATGTGGGCCGAGAAAATCTTGCTGGGCACTCCCTTACTGCAGCGGTACATGAACCACGGTTTGGAAATTACCCAGATATACCAAGTGATACAGTACGTACCCCACGCCTGTTTTGCGGAGAATGCCGACATCGTGACGTCGGCCCGTCGTCAAGGTGATGAAGACCCCAGTAAGGCCATCATCGGTGAATCTTGGAAGTTGACGGGCAATGGTTATTATGGAAAAACGGTCACGAACCAGGATAAGCACGTGAACGTGAACATTTGTACTACTGCCCAAGCCCGCAAAAAAGTGAATTCTCCTCTGTTTCGGTCCGTGGAGGTCATCGATGACGACACCTATGAAGTCACTTTAGCCAAGAAGACTATCCGTTACAACCTACCCCTGCAGATTGGATGTATGGTATACCAGGTGGCCAAGCTGAGGATGCTGCAGTTTCTGTATGATTTCATGGGTGTGTATTTTAATCCATCAGACTGGCAACTCATGGAGATGGATACGGACTCGGCCTACATGGCCGTCTCTAATGCGGATTGGGAGTCCCTGGTGAAACCGGAGTTACGTACCCAGTATGAAGCGGAACGGGACCAGTGGCTACCTCGACGTGACCATTACCAGTACGATAAGCGTACGCCGGGCCTCTTCAAGCTGGAGTGGAGTGGGGATGCTATGATTGGTCTCTCCTCCAAGACGTATTACTGTTACGGGGGAGACGAAAATAAGTTTAGCTGCAAAGGGGTGAGCCGGCGCGATCCCAATATCGACAAAGCCTTGTACTTGAACGTGCTGCAAAGCCAGGCCAGTGCGAGTGGCACTAACCGAGGATTTCGGGTGGTGGACCACCAGATGCGGACGTACATTCAGCAACGAGACGCCTTTACTTTCTTTTACCCGAAACGGAAAGTGTTGGCCGATGGTGTGAGCACCACTTACTTGGACTTGTGAACAATGTCGAACTATAACTGTTGATACACCAGTTAAAAAAACTGTAAAAGTCAGGATGGCCGAGTGGTCTAAGGCGCCGGTATTAAGTGCTGGTCGGCGAAGAGCTGGCGTAGGTTCGAATCCTATTCCTGACAGAACTTTTTTGGACCTTAACCCTACTATTCTATTTGTACCCTGTATTCTATTTGTACATATTCTACCTTATTGTTGACTTAAATAAAAAAAGTCAAAACCTTCATTTTTGTGTTTTTTCATCAATTTTATTGAACATCAATGAACGTCAGAACAACAACGTCAGAACAATAACGTGATAAAAAAAACAAGTGGCCTGCGCGCAGTGCATTTAAGTTAACCAGAGAAATGGAGCATGCACATTAAAACGAGAGGCCGTCCAGTCATAGACGAGGACATCACGGTCTTCGGCTTGACAATAATCATCAAACATGTGACGATGGTTGGCATAGAATGTCCTCTACTCCGGTGAGTGAGATAAAACACACAGTACTGTCCGCACACACTACTCAAGGGTCCTTGTAATCTTTGAGTATTCCAACGCCACATTGTAGTAGATACGTCCATGAATTTCACCAAATCGGGATGTAGGGGTGCAAGTCCGTAGGAATCAAAGTATTCGCCTTGGCCTAGGGTGTCCACGTACACAGCTACCCAATGTTCACCGGGTCGAGACCCCGGGTCTGTATTCAGGATGTAGGCTGCTGGGGTGGTGGAGTGGGTGGGAAACACATTGCGTGGAAACACACCTCGAAAGGGGACCTTAGGATCTCGCTGGAGTATGCCCATCAGCTGCTCTGTATCCATGATTCTAGTTGGCGTAGTCACACAGCACGTTTCTTTGCTGATCCACGCTGATGACGTTATCAAACTCGGCGTAGCAAATCACGTTAATGGTCTGGACTAGACCGACGGCAAACCGCAGTTCCAACCGTAGGTTTCCTTTCTTGAGCAAGGCCAGTTGATGATCGTGTTCCAAGGTGGGGGTGAGGTCGAAGGCGAACAACGTGTACCCGCGGTAAAAGTCTCGTCGAGTGATGGCATTTCCTTCGCCCTGGTTGTTTTGTCCTGTGGCTGTAAACAGGTTCAGGTAGCTCCGCACATAGTTTTGGTTACCAAAATCCGGTTGTAATGGACGGGCTGGAATTTGATGGCCAGCCACGTGCAGTGCCAAAAAATTCAGGTTGAAATGTTGAAAGGCGAACGGATTCTCATCCCATGCTCCATTGAAAGCGGTGTTGGTCACACACGCCACGGTAACACGTTTAGGGAGATCCCCTAGAAATAAATTTGCACGATTGGCCATCATCGTACCGGCTGGCACAGAGAACACCTTGGTCTGTACGCGTCGGATGGGGTACAGGGCTGGTTTTTTCGATAAGGCTTCCATGTGACTCACCAACACCCCCTGTTGCAAATCCACCGTACGCACAAACAGGGCTGCATCTTCTAGGACGATCTTGTAATTGGGGCCCTCTCCAGCGGCCATCAAGGCGAACGCGGGTATGGAACGGATCAACTTGATCTTGATGGATACACCATTCATCATGTAGCGGTCTTGCAGGAACAGATCGGCGTGGAGTCGTCCCATCATATCGATGGACTTGCTATTGGCTGCCATGTTTTTGCGCGCGATGAATCCATTATTGGCAGCGAGCACGCTATTCATGGATCCGGGTGTATCCTTGTAGTACAGCGAGGCTTGCAAGTGTGTTTTTTTGGCATCATTGCCGTACGACAACAGCGTCTCCATGTAGGCTCGGTACGGGTACGTATTGGTGGACGTACTGATGAGTTTATCGCTCAGACTCATATCCACCTGCTGGAACAAGGAGTGCAGCCAAAGATTCACCGGGCCTACTACCGCATCGTCCGCTAGGTCGGCCCCGGCTGCGTCCACTATTTTGGCTTTCACGTACAAGTAGGTGTGGGCTAAATCCAGGTAGGCCGTATCTTTGTTTTCAATGGTAAATTCCACAGGTCCTGTCCCCGTCAGGCTAGCCAGGGGTCGATGTTCTACCCAACGTCCTTCGGCTACACTGGTCTGGGTGGGTGGAATAGTCCACAAATCCAATTCACTGTTGGTAGACGGACACGACTCGGAGTGAATGAATGCCAATATGCGAAGATGTCTCTCCTACTACTCTTCTTCTTCTTCTTCTTGGTCTTATTCCTCGGAGGTGTGCGTCGTCGGTGTGTTGGACGTCGAATGACTCTTCGCTGTGTCCGTGGTTGTCTTTTAAGGGCTTTGGCGATCAACACGCTGCCTGCTTCTTTAGCCCGTCGTTTCAAGGCTTGTCGGGGTGCTGTGCCTCCCATCACATCACCGGCCACGCGCAATCCACTGCGTACCGCTTGTTTGCCCACCGCTTTGACACCCCGTGTCACCAAGGGTAAGAACGTTTTCACAATGCTGCCCAGTATGTTTCCCAATCCGTGACCTCGTTGCATGCGCGCACCGCTAAAGATGGGCAAGCCTCCTCCCGTTTGTTTCTTGTAGTAGTCGGCATAGCTGGGCGTATGGCACTGGTAAGGCACGTACATTATACGAAGTGAGGAGAACGGGCTTGTCGGAAATGAAGTGTCAGCACCACTTTCCCTCGTTCGAATGCGACCGGGTGTCCCGTGTCATCTCTTATATCCACCGTGATCGTGTTGATATCGGTATGTCGTACAGGCAGGTAGAGTATATGGTTGAAACTCTGGTTGACTTGATTGCCATACGACTTGCTAATGGGGACCACCCGTAACAGAGGTGTGTTCACATCGCCCACAATATGGCTGTCCACTGCGTCCGAGTAGACGTAGAGTCCGTACATGCCTACTTTCATATCCATCACAACGTCACCGTTGTCGGTGGTGGGCCCCGGGTACACCCTGTAAGGCAGACCTAACATTTGCTGTAGTGTAGGACTGAGTTTCACAGCCACGTTAGGGCTCAGCAGGATACAGGCCTTGTCGTTGTGTGGGTTGGCAGCCAAGATCACGTGATTCTTGAAGGGGTAGACTT
>JAVTVY010051981.1:0-25242 GCA_036873755.1 Hanleya hanleyi
AATCAAGATTATTTACCATTTCAATTTGCATATTAAAGAGGCTTGAAGTACAGTTTTGAGTTTGGTAAACAATAACATACTCGAATTATACTATCTTGTTGTAACAGGACCGCATTATTCTCAAAGGCTGTAGATATCATTCTAATTTGCTCATTTGTGTTGTGGACTTACAAACTCTCAGTATTCATGGCTGTCTTCGTACGTTACCGGGAATGGAGGGAGAATTCAATCTGTCATCTGTCGCTGACCACCAAGAATGATCATACATTTATTACTTACCTTAATTCGTAGGCGGTAGTTAAATGAATGCATACAATTAGTAAAAGAATTGCAGGAAATATAAGCGCGTAAAATTAGCTTACGCTAGCTCATGCAGTAACACGATTTCGGAAATCCTAAAATTGTAAATTGTAGTCGCAGCACTTCGCATTTTCGGTGACTGGTATGTTTTCGGCCAACTTCCCTGATCCATCATATTCATGGAAGTCATTTGCTAACCGTAATTTATAAAAAAGAACGAATTCGCCTGTAATATATCTATCTTACGGGTAGATTCCATTCGATATCCGTCGCAATCTTTTGCCGATTCCTATTGTAAATTATAATAAGCATACGTATGTATAAAACGAAGGCTACTAGAGCCTTTCGAGGATTACTTGAATTATGTGTACATAAAAGATTTAATCGTTCGGGAACGGAATCGGGAAATAATTCTTGCATTTAGAACAGTCGAACGGCAGCACATTTCGGTGCGAACGAGTTCGGCGTTCGAGCCTGTGACACCCTCCCTTAAAGCAATTCATTTAACCGGTATAACGAAATGGTTTACCTTCAAATCCCTCTTCGAGTCAGGATCAGTTCCACAAATTTGTATTCCCCGCAGCCAGCACGCAAAATAGAAAATAAGCGTGTGCAACAACAACATATACTTACAGGTACTAATTTGACTTTTATTCGATATCAAAACGAAATAATTTAACATGTCATAGTCGTAAACGATTAGAACGTTATGTTAAGTACGAAATGTTTATCTTGGAAGTCTTCATACTGTTCAAAATTCGCCGTTAACCACTGTCCCGATTTACGACAACTTGTCCCGATTTACGTCAATTTGCCAGCTTACTTCGGTTAGCGTTCCAACAAAAATCACTGCTCGTTGAAAAGAAATTTTAAGACAGTGCAGCACAAGGGATGTTAATAAATGTCATGGGAAGTTAAAATTATTCGTGAGAACAGAGTGCTTCTTTTAAACTACGAATCGCGAAAAGTGTCCCGATTTACGACAAGTGACTGTACTTCCGTTCAATTTGAGAACTCCGTGTGCAAATCGATATCTAGTTTGCAGACGAATAGTTATACTTCTTCACTTCTCAATGCATATTTCGTTAGATTACATTGTGGATGTTCAGTTTGTTGTTATTTACGGTTTTTGCGATCAGACAAACTACGGAATTGAGACCACAGAATTTCCTTTCGGAGCTCCGACTGGAAAACATAATGACGTAGCTTAGAGGATTCCCAAGAAAGTTTGCCGTTTCATTGGTCAGTTTATGGGGAATCCCTTGAACTGCACAACAGGTGGCGCTGCAGTGCCCTTCGAAGGGATGACGGCTTTACGAAACTTGTTACGACAATCTCGGTATTTTACGAGCAATTTAATCACTGGAGAGCTTCGCGAAATCAGACCTCATTATAGGCATTTTTTTTTTTAAGGATCAGTACCAATAATTAATACAATGCGTAATTATTGCTTGCAAAAATACTGATGCGGGCGGGTTACGGGAAACGAACCATTAATTAACAGCGGCCTAAGCCATCAATAAATAATAATAAAAAAATAAATTAAAAATTATGAAATCATCACAGCCATCTGAAAATCTAATCATTTCACCAGTCAACATTCAGGAAGCTCTCACCAAAGTTTTGTCAGGCCCGACTTGATAGATCTGCAGATATTCAGCGGACAAGAGCATGTTGATGGACATAGATAACAGTGCAAAAGCTGAGCCATCAATAAATAATAAACATGAAGCTGCGCTATCGAAACCCCTCGGCTCTGAACCCCAGCTATTATAATGTAAGGGTGTCTCTACCAATTGATTGGCTTGTGGGAAGAAATATTTACCCCTGGTATTGTAAATGTACTTTCTTTGAAAAAAAAGAAAAGTTTTCCTCCCCTTAAATTAATTTGTTTCTGGAATAAATTGAAAGAGCTGTATTGATGTCGCACCAAAACAACAGTACACATGGCTAGATAAATACAGTACATGTATACTAAATGGCACATGTATGTCATTTTCAAAACAGATTTGCAAGCATTCTTTGCATTGTCTAAGAGAATAAATCAATAAATCAGTCTTCCAATCAATAAATATATGTGATACTATACTAACATGATATAGAAATAATATGCAAACTTAACATAGGAATTAGTGGATTTTGTTAGACAAGGGGCATACTTTCTGACATGACTCATTTTTGATAGGCATCTAGTGTCATTTTCAAAACAGATTTGCAGGCATTCTTCGCATTGTGTAAGAGAATACATCAATAAATCAGTCATCCAATCAATAAATAAATGTGATAGTATACAAACATGATATAGAAATTATATGCAAACTTAACATAGGAATTAGTGGATTTTATTAGACAAGGGGCATAACTCTGCAAAATACTTTCTGACACGACTCATTTTCGATAGGCATCTAGTTCAGGTCAAGAGAAACAACTGTATCACGTTAGGATGTTGTATATGGAACGGTTCTGAAATTATCACAATAAATCATAAATGGATTTTTATTTGTAAAAAGGGGCATAACTCTGCAAAATATTGTCCGAGATCACTCATTTTCGATACGCTTCTGATTTTCGTGAAGATAAATAGATGTAACAAGTTTGGTTGCCATGCATGAAACGGTTCTGTAGATATCGCGGTAACGGATTTTATTAGACAAGGGGCATAACTCTGCAAAATACTTTCTCACACGACTCATTTTCGATAGGCATCTAGTTCAGGTCAAGAGAAACAACTGTATCACGTTAGGATGTTGTATATGGAACAGTTATGAAATTATCACAATAACAAATCATAAATGGATTTTTATTTGTAAAAAGGGGCATAACTCTGCAAAATATTGTCCGAGATGACTCATTTTCGATAGGCTTCTGATTTACGTGAAGATAAATAGATGTAACAAGTTTGGTTGCCATGCATGAAACGGTTCTGTAGATATCGCGGTAACGGACGGACGGACGGACGTACGTACGGACGTACGGACGGACGGACAGCCGTACATGATGACGACAATACCCCTAGGCCAAAGTTGGCCGAGGGGTAAAAAACTAGAGCCTATAGGCTTTTTTATATATCGATGTCTGGGAATCATAGAAACGACTGGTATTTGTCATGCCTGTGATCATCAGCATACATCACGGTTCACCACGGTTTTTGGGCAAAACCTAAATAGTCAAGTATTTTATTTTTATCAAAATAATACCAGAAGCAAATGAACTAGAATTCTGCACGTTACAGCTTGACCCATTGCAATGCATTGGTTACCCAGCCTCCCTTCTAATAACATTTGACATTGTTCGCAAAAAGATTGGCAAGTTTCATGTTCGCACGATTCAAAATCGAGTGATGCATCATTGGAGATTGAGCTGATGCTGAAATTTGAATAGCAATCCTGATTCTCCATCCAGGTCTGTGTACGCCGTACTGGTACATAACAAATAGTGCTCAAACGGTTCGTTGAAAATAACAGCAACAGACGGGAGGGGAAGGGAGGGAATTTGGCTTAATGTCACACTCAAGTTTGTTTCACTCATATGGTGACAGTCAGTTTGGTTGGTGGAGGAAGCCGGAGTACCCGGAGAGAACCACCGCCCTTCGGCAAGTAACTGACAAACTTTCACACATGGACCAGCTGGGCTCGAACCCGTGCCGGTTCAGCGGTGTGAGGCTAGCGGTCACCAGCGAAGCGCCTTAGACCACTCGGCCACCGAGGGCCCTTTACAGACGGATGCATGCTTCGTCTTGTTCATAGAAAGTCAAGCTTTGTAGAATGATCTCTTGGTTGTGTTCGAGGGAATGAAACATGGGCGTCTCTCCAGTTTTGCTTACATCTTTGTTCAAAGGGGATGAAATATAGGACTGCTGACCTGGCTTTTATTTTGCTCGATTCTGAGAAAATAAGAGGTCATGAATGCGACTTGCCACTCCTAAAAATTATGACCGATCTTATATCTATGACAAACCCATATTCTGCCAAGGTACGGCCAGAGATGAGGACTAATCCTATGAAACATACATAATTAATCACACCCATTATCAATGTTAAAACCATAAACGTCTCTCTCTCTCTCTCATCCCCCACATGTGCTCTTGCATTTCATCTGCGATCTTACATGTGTGAGGATGTGGAAGGGTCTAGTAAGCAGGGGGTGATGTAGCCTAGATTTAGATATATTTAGCTGACTATACCCTATGCCACATGTATATGCCAGCGCTAACAGCACCAATGTCCTTTCAATCCATTTTTAAATCATAATGTTAACAAAATTAGTAATTGTAAACACGAATGTATAATGAGATATAAATCAAGCATTATGTTGATGGGCTGCAAAATCTGTATGAGAGGTGGCCCTTCAATTTCAATCAAAAAATCCTTTGTCTGTCTGACAATAATAAACTTCATGAACAGATGAAATGCCAATAAATTGTGCTATGTAAGTTTACTGCCTATAGTGCCACTCAATGAACAATATCACGAAACTACAAGATGACGCAAAATCCTCAGATGTGGCCTGGGGAATGTAGATATTGGACTCAAGTCATTAGAATTTCAAATATTTAAAAAAAATGGCCATTTGTCTTACAAGGGATGTGAATTATAACACTGGGAATGTTACATTCATGTTCAGAAAAATAGAATTACTTTTCCCTGATTAAAAAGCAAATTTCCATTTTTGTGAAAACAAAATATTATTTTGAGATGCAAAAATGCATCTCCATGATTCGCCAACACCACCAAAATCTTGTCAGTCCTTTGCCTATCTTGCAAGATCATTATACCCAAATTTCATGGAAATCAAACACGTTGTTCAGAAGATATGAAGTTACACATGTTTACCTGCATTCATGTGTATAGCGCCACCTAGTGACGACCAAATGCCACGAAAAACAAGCAGGTGAAATCTAAAGCTCTAGGGAGATGGCACATAAGAGTTTAATTAATAGAAAAAACTGTAATCGTGATAATGGTTATGGAGGTTTTGATGTTAAGTCAGATCATGGAGCTATAAATCGGAAGGAGACACAGATTGGGGTGATGAAAGTGGTCAATGTACGATGCCGACACAGCAGGGTATAGCGGATTAACCGGAGGGATTATAGCTGGCTCGGCCATGTCCGCCGTTGATTCGGTAGCAGTCGATTTCACGCGCATGCGTGCCATATGCATGGACTTGCTGTCGACCTATTAAGCGTTGTGTATTCGAAGTGGCTATTGCCAATTAACCTCCCGTTGCGTTGATCACCATCAGGCGTAGTTTGTGTAAAAAAAATTTTTGAAGTTTTGAAGAGACTTAGATCACTTGAATTACTTATTATATTTTATCAACATGAGAGGTTCCATGAGTAGAAAACCAGATTTTGTAACGGAGCGTACACGTGCCCGGTTAATGATTTTTGCAAGAAGTACTTGTCCGTAAGAATGTCTTTTATTTGATGACTGATTCTCAGCTTACAAATGCAAATGAAGTTGTATAGCATGGGATAAAATGCAATATAAAAAGAAAACCTTATAATAATCTCTTTGTCAAGTATACCAAGAAGATTGTGTACAATAATCATGATAACTGAAACAAATTATATTCTAAAGCCTACCGATATCAGATAAGTAATTCATATTCCAAGACTTGTATATCTGTAAGATGGATTGAATTTTGATTAATATTGTAGTTTAAGGGCCCCTTCCCATACGGGTTTCGTAGCCCATCAACTCAATGTTTTATTTTAATTTCACGGTAATTTCTTAGTTCATTCAAGTTATGAGACGTACGAAAGAAATTTTCCACTTTTATAACGAATATTTTTGGTATAACATCTCACTCGGGCAGATTCTCAAGCGATGTGTTAATTAACATTTCCTGTTTCCAAAGAATTAAGGAAACTATGTTATTGATACCGTGCTGGGTATTCATTAATATTTATCCATTAAACTGGTGTTAAATATCGCTACTCTGGCTTTAAATATAAAAAAAAAGTGTTCTTTTCCCATTGTGAGGAACACCGCATGTATATATTTTTCGTTGTATTGACAATAATTTGTCCTGGCTTGAGTAGTATCTTTTTCTTGATTATAAATACCTGCAATCGCAATCTTCTAACGGCAAAACAATAACTTTCAATGGGCCTGTTATAATCTCAAAAGCGACCGTTAAACGATCGCACTGCCAATTGTGTATTCGCGGATTACTCACCGAGCAATCAGCTCCCATGGGGGTATACACAAACGGACGCCGGGTCATTACTTAATAGCTTGTTTGAAGCATCAAATACAGAGAAAACGCCGAAGTAATGCTTACTAAATCCCATTTTATTCAAATTGAGGTAAAGCCTCCCGGAAATGCTAAACACGAGGATATAGATCTGTTTACGATCTTTAACATAAGCATAACTTTTCCCCGGTTTGAAATGCGGAAAGTGGGTTATTTTGTCATTAAAAGTGTGCAATTTTCATAGTTTGGCAGAAGTCACCATGTATTTCAAATGGAGAAATATGTATATTTTCGCTAATTTTGCACGAACGGGATAAGCCTCCCGTAAGAACCATAGATTTTCCGATTCCCTATAGTAATAGCTACTCGCCCACATTTTTGGGTCATGTTTGGAAATGCGGAAGTTAGCATAAAAGGAGAAAATACAATATAGATAGAGAAATGACAGCCTGTTTTCAAAGTCCCGTAGCTCAGCACCAATAAGACATACAGCCATGACTCAAATATTGTGATAAGGGAAATTATTTCAAATAAATAAACATGACATATGCGCATAATTTTCACTTGGTGATTTTAATTTGTGGAGACTGCGCATGATGACATCTCACTTCCGGCCATTTCTAATTTAACAGAAAGGAGTCGCAGGATCAGAGAGCGGCATCGTACATTGAACATGAAAGAGACGCAGCCCAGCTGGACGGCTATTCAAAACACAAAAGCTCAGCGGGCGTGAGCGCTGGCCAGTCAGTCCTGGCTTGTGGAACAGTGTCTCCTTTCGATTTATAGCTCCATGGTCAGATAAATGAGATTTTTCATTTAAATGGCAAATTGGTTCGCACCGAAAGGGAATTATCATGTCGGCAATCCTATATTTATGCTTGGCAACCTAGAATAGAAGAGTTTTTAAATATTTCTCCAAGCGAATTGATTAATTTTCATTTCAAGAAAAACTTCTTTTTTGAGACGCAAAAAACTTGCATTTATAGTTATACCAGCTACACCAAAATCTTTTCAGCACATTGACTATCCTTCAAGACCATTGTAATAAAATTTCAAAGAAATCAGACAAGCCGTTCAGACGAAATCGTCAGAGACAGGTTTACCTATACTCTGACTACAACGCCACCTAGTGGTGAGCAGCGGGTATCGAAACACAACCAATTTCCCCGGCCTAAGCAGATAGCATACAAAGTCTGACCCGAAAATATTTAACGGTTTCAGAGGATTTCAGAGATATTCACGTTTAAAGTCGCGGCGGCGGCGGCGAATCCGGCGAAGCCGTTTCTCATGAAAACATAAGAGCATCCACTTTGTGGAAATGCTCTAATTCTTTATGGAAGAGGGCTGGTTAGAGGATTTGGATATGACACTTGATCAAGCTGTTGGTAATTAACTCTTTACCATATCATGGATTAATGACAAAAGAATGTATGGCCAATATTACTCTGAGTAAGCTAATTGTACATATTAGTTGCTAAAGCTGACAAAGCTGGGTCAGCAGAAGAACTGACCTAGAAAGCTACCCACACTTTGCTGTAGGTACAATGTACATGAATACCACTGGCTTCAGTGGCTATGTCACATTGCTGAAGAGGGTCTCAAGGAGAGGGAACTCTCAAATTCATTTGCCAAAATTTCCTTTCAAACACAGTGAAAACAAAGAAATGAGGAAAGTGAAGAGGAACATGAAATTGGAAATGCAGTATACAACAAATATACATTAATATTGACCAAACAAGCCATTTCATGTCGAAAAAATTGTGACATACACAGACCAAAAATCAACCAGCATTTTCCTCTTATAGTCCCTGGTTTAGCAGACGACAGTCTCTGGTCTAGCAGACGACATACTTTTACCTAGAAACATCTAACCCTCAAAAACAACAACTGAGCACTTGAAAAAACATCAAAACACATCTACTACATTCAGTTTACATAAAAGAACAACAAAAAGAATTCAAAAGACAAAAAACAGGTTATCAAGAAGAAAAAGCTTCAGAACTATTTCTTTCAGTGCAAGAACTTTGTTTTGTGCAAGAGTAAACCGGGCACTTTCTGTTACAAGAGTTACAGCTCCCCTATATATATATCTGGATGACCCTAGGGTCATCAGACCCTAACGGGTCTACATCAATATATGAAAATGTCTAGAACTCATGGGTAATTTGTGGGGGCAATGAACAGATAGGTTCAACTTGGGTATTGTTAAAATGTTCAACTTCTTGAATAAGGTCTGAATGGGTCGGGGGAGGTATCAATGTGAAGCACTTGTGACTCCGATTGGAGGGGCTGGGTCGTGGAAATGACGTCATTCTGCACATGTGCAGTCGTGGAGTAGTAGTAAAAGGGCAGTTTCGGAAGCGCGCAAGGGCATCATGTCACACCGGGCTATATATTTACCTAAGTATAGCGGGTAGCGGTTGTCGTGAATAACAACAAGTTCAGCAATGTTCATACAGTTTATTACCCCCAATGTTACATCATACCCAGGCTGGGGGAGCCGCCCTGGGTATGTTTAGTATGTTCACAGCAAAAACAAATTGAAATATCAAACACCATGTTTTATTATTTAACGCACCGTCACATTAGGTACAAGTGTTTACTGAGCTCAAGTCAACGATCAGCATGTAGACTTACAGAGTATATACGGCATGCTATGCGATTTATCAGTGCATGGGTGACGCATTCAGCCGAGGGGGTGGTCGATCAGTTTAACCACGAAGAACGTAACATTGGTCACCCTCTCCCCCGTCCACTTGGTGTTGGGGCGTTGCCGTTGCGCCCATTCTAAGGGGTCCACGGTGTCCAGTTCCTCCAGCATCGTCTCCAGTGACGCACTATTGGTGACGCACCCGAAAGCGACATTTAAATTGAAGGCCGTAGGTTGGTCATTGAAGATGTCTTCCACGTAGCTACGTAGACGGGCTATGTCGGTCAGTCGGCAATTGTACAAGTCCGATATAGGGCGATGACGATGGAAACAGTGCCGGATCATTTGCCAATGGCGTCGATAGATGTCAGTCACTGGATGGGCGTCCTGTTAGAGATCGCTAGTAACATTTATGGGCTCGTCCAGAAAATGTTCGATGTTGTCAGGCGTATGACTCGGAACCGTAACGCTGGGGTCCGGCTGGATATTCAGTCCCTCCTGGACTGTGGGTAAAGGCGGGCTGGTCATGGTCACATCACCAGTGGCATTCGTCTCCCTGGACTCGTCTTCAATGGGACTGACCTTCCGGGGCTCCTCTTCAGTGGGACGTTGTCGCCCAAACCGTGGAGACGGGGCATGAATCAAACGTTGGTGCTGTCTTAACCGACTGGGTCGTTTGAAGAGTTGCCCACAATCGTTACATTGTTCCGTCGCGCCCTCGTGGAGTAAGCTTTTGTGGCGCAGTAAAGCATCTTCCCGATTAAATGAGTGTGCGCAGGTTATAAAAGTATACCGTGCGCCGTTGTGGGCGGAGGTCTCGTGGAGACGTCAAGTATTTTGACGAGTAAATGTCTTCAGGCAGGTCATACAGGGGAATATGTCGGCTGCGGATCAACGAATGATGAAAACTGCCACATACCGCCACTTTTATAATCCCTCACCCCACAGAACTCTCTTACGTTGTTCTCTCCACCAATCAGCGCATCGCTCCGCCTGGGGTCGTTGTTGTTGGAAGTCACATCATTCAGCGCATGCGCAGTCGGGTGGTAGTAGAGAAAGGGCAGTTTCGGAGGTCCGCCTGCGCGAGTAGTTGAGAAAGCGGTCATGTTCGATCTGGCTACTTGATAGGGTTACCTCCGCTGCATAGGGTACCGAGTACAAGTAGTAGCCAAAGTGGGCATTTTGGGGTATGAAGGAAGGTGTTTGGGGTAGAGATGAACCATCCGTGGTCCGAATGCGTCGTGTGAGGTGTCATATTGTAGCAACGCCCGCCAACGCCAAGCTTACCGCTTCAACGCCCTGGTGAAATAGCTCAAAAGCTCTGATTTTCTAGATTTTCCATTGAATTGTCACTAATTCATTGAAATGCACTGACATCCGTCAACGCCCGTTGTTACGCCTTAACGCCAGTCTCAACTCCTCAATGCCTTATCTTAACGCCTTAACGCCCTATCCGAACACCCTAACGCGCATAGACCACTCGGGCTGGGGAAGCAACCAATCAGTGCAGCATAAGGGCATTCACGGCGTACACACCGCGACATGTAAAACCATGTAACAAAATGTAGCACTATATATGACTCATTATGCTCAAAATATTCAACGTTGGTCATGATGGCCGAGTGGTCCAAGGCGCCAGTCTTAAGTGCTTTTGATCGACCCCAATCCTAATTTTACATGCACCCACCCACGTCTTGATCGCCCTGGAGAAGCGCTTCATTTTGACACCTGCCGCGACCCGTTCGGACCACTTGGGGCTCACCTCGACCCCAAAACGTTGATCGACACCGTCAGACCGCATCACCGCGGAGGAATACATGCCCCAAAGGTCACTTCCGGGCACGTGACCGGCTGCGGAACTATAGTGACCTTGGGCGGGAATTTGCGCTTGTATTACTACTAGCGTGCTATCTGATTTGCTCCAGTGCTAATAGAAGTAGTATACATCTACTGTGGTATTTGGGCGTGAAGCCAAAACAACTGAACAAAATGACACAAACTTTTCGGTGAATATATAGTACAGATATTTATGACAATGTTCCTAGAAATTACAGAAATCGAAAGAAATTATGATATAAACTAGAATCTGTTTGTAGAAAATAGACGAAAATTGAGGAAATACACAAGAAAAAGTATTAAAAAAAGTTAAAAACCATTTTAAAAAGTCGATGTGCCCTATGGACCACCGTAAACGTGTTAGGATATTTCTGTACACTACAGCGGTTCCAATTTCATTTCTCCACTGTTATGTTCAAATTGGAAAGCTTTTGCATAATCCACGAACCCACAGCACCGTACTTATATATCACAATTCCTTTGGTTGTCATTGGATGACATTTAGAAATAGTTTAGTATAAGTAGAGAATTTCTTTTTCTCTTTCATACCAGAATTCAGCCAGTATGTTTGGCAACCACATGGAATTCCGGACAGTCGATGTTGAAAGCTCCACCATGACGTCAAAAGAACCCAGCAATCCTAGGCTGAATTTTACCAACCCAGTACATAGCCAAGGAGCGGTAATTTTAAAGTCATAAAATGTGTGTCCTGCTGAGACAAATTACTCTGAGAGTGGTCAAGTGTCAATAAACTGATAACTTGATACCCTGTTGGCTGGCTGGCTGCCTGTATGAATACAAGTGTTGAACAGATGTCAAGCAACTCCATACCCAATTACCCCCAACTAGATATATCAGTGCAAGATGACCATATGTAGTTTACTCAAAGCTCACACAGATCTTTCCCCATACTGCCTTCTAACAAATGTCGCCAAATTCCCTCTTTGAATCACCAAGGCATATGTATAATTACTGTTTTACCTGTATTGTAGGACTTTATGAAGTACAATTAAGGGTCTAACTTATGCAGTCAAAAAATTAGAAACTGGTGTGAAATATAAATGCTGCACATTTTGATATATGATCTATCTATATGTATGTACGAACCGAGTTCGCTAATTTAGAGGCATTTTTATTCACATCAAGTCAATGGTGTTATCAAGAGAATCTCATTATCGTGTTGTTTAAGCCAGTTAATGAGCCGTGTTGTGGTCAAGTTGTGGATATTTTAGCAACGAAAAACTGACCACACTCATTGGTCAATATAGTTGTATTTACGCACAGCTCGCCCTTACCAAAGACGAATACATTATATTTGTCTTCCGAATGTAATATTGTTTTGTGGTAGTTTTATGGTAGTTTTGTGGTCATAATGGATTGTGAATACAATGTTCTGATTTGTTCTCATGTTAGGCATTTGGGATTCATTGTATTCGGAATGTCTTCGAACACCGATTGTATTCCGACTGTGTGTATATGCGCCGAAATATTTAAATTAGATTTGTATTCGAAGGTTTTTTAGCGGTTGAACCACAATGCAGAACCACAATTCAGATCGATGGACTAATTGCATGATTGTATTCGAGGAAAAGAATCATGAGTCTCTTTCAAGTCAATCAACACATCAACGACCAAGTGGAGTGATTGTTTTCCCCTCCGATGCAGCTCAGTGCAACTTCATTTCTCGAGATAACTCAATATTTCTACTTTTGAAAGATGCTCTGCGATGTGCTACATTTTCTGACCATGTAAACAACAAAGGTTATAAACCAATGGAGAAATTCCTAGCAAGCCATGACACAGACTCAAAGTCCTCTTTCATCTGGAATGAAAAGCGTACACGTCGTCTATACATTTCTTTACAGTCCTATCTCACACTTCTCGAGAACCACTTTCTTAATCTTGAAAATAGCCTTCGTAAAGCAGAGATCATGGACTTCCTAGAAATGAGACAAACCATTTTTCAAAACTCAACACCTGCTGCACCTGCTGAAGACACAGCAAAACTGACCAAACGGCAAAAAATGCAAAAAGTTCTCATCCAGTTATGCAAGGATGCATTTAATGGTGACAAGAGGGAGATGATGGTTACCATGTCCAAATTAGTGGTCATAGGTACAAGTAGAAAACCGTTTATAGAGTCTGGTCGCCTAACCATTGATGACCTGCGAGTGTTGACCAGCGGGACCCTAAAAGGATCCACTGTCTTGGAAAAAATGCTGACAATGAGATTGCGAAAACAGAAGATAGAGCCAATATTGAGTTCATCGGCATTGGTTTATATCCAAGAGAATTATTCTGGGGTTCGACTTGGATATGAAATTAGAAAACAGTTTGGCGAGCTTGTTGCATCAACTTCTAAGGTGAACAACTACTTATCAGATATCAACTTAAAATTCAAGAGGATACTTCAGCCAAAACGCACGTTTAGTGGATGGAGTATCAACCCAGTACAACTACTGAAGATTCTAAGATACAGATATCCCAGTATACCAGAAGATTCTGTCGTCAGTGTAAAAATCTACGGAGATGGGCGACAAATTGGTGGGAGACAGACAGCATTTTTTGCAATCAGTCTCTTGAATGATGATTTATATTTCCGTGGGCACAAGTACCAGTCTTCAGAAGACATCTTTCCAATTGCTATGTTCTATGAGAGTGATAAATCTGAAAATCTGATGGCCAATGGACAAGAAGTCTTGAAGAAGATGGTGTCCACACTCTCTGACAAGGGCTACAATTTCTATGTTTCCGGAGACTATAATTTTTTGATGGCCCTTCTAGATGAATCCATGAATGCTGCATCCAATGACAAGTGGAATATTTATCATGCTTCCCACAAAGATGACCGCTCCAATGTGCACCCTTCTTCAGGATTGAGAACAGACCTCAACTTCCAAGTTGACAACAGTTTTCCAAATTCTGTCATCAAGGGAATACCACTATCAAATTACGTTCTGTGTATAATGCATGGCATTGTCCGACAAACAGAAAAGCTGCTTGATCTGGAAATTGGTAACATATACAGCAGTGGATACAAGGTAGGACAACTTGGTATCAACTGTTCCAAGGCAACATTCATAGAAGAGGCCATTGCAAAGCTGGAAAACAACATCAACAAAAGAGGAGTGCGGAATGGAAATTTTGAGGTTAAGTTTGACAACACGGGGCAGCCAAAGCCAACGAAGCTCAATGGAACTCACGCAAATGTCATCCTTTCTCCAGTCCCGAATGGGTATACGGAGGAGCAATTTCCACATCCACTGAAAGGTATTTTGTGTGACAGACAGCACAAGGAGCTATCCTTGCCAAGGAAAGTCATGGATTCCTTGAATTTTGAAGACAGCATGACTGATTTGCAGCTGGTGAAGACGATATGGCATCATCTTCACCAGATGCAAACCATCCTAGAAAATGACCCGCTTCCACGCAGAAAACTTGGCAGAAATGAGCAAAGTTGCAATCCAGAGGATTATGAATGGGGATACTCTCCAGCAGACGTAGAACTCTACAAGCACCATGCCGAGTCATATTATCAACTGTTCAAGTTCAGATATGGATGGAAAAATTTAACTCCATATATGATGATTTATATTGACCATGTCTCCAGTCTCATGGTTAGTTTGCCGTTTTCATTGAGCAGATTCATGGCTCAGGGAGGAGAACATGCCAATTATCGTGACAACAGCTTTTTCTATAGTCACACTGAGAAATTTTAATGAGTTTTTCTTCTTTTGTTGTTCGGCTAGCGTCGTCACTCAATGGTTCACCTTTCTCATAACCAATAAAACGACTTGTTGTGGGCAAGATCTAGTGTTGCTCTAGATGGAAATATGACGCAAGAAAACTCGATGATGAAGCCGAGATTGATTTTATTCAATCCTCCAAGTTCCAATTATACAAATATACGCCATTGAAACAAATACCAGCAGTAGGTCACAATCAAAGTTCTTGTAGACAGATCGTACAGTCAAATATCAAGTCATGATGTTATATGACATACTGAGACAGCACGCCAACTGTCTCAGGAGACCAAAGATGGTAAAGTCTAACTTCGTGTATTTTACACCAAACTTATATACAGCTGAGTAAACAAAACACTTCACATCTGCTTGGACTAATCTCCGGTTTCTCACAACTCAAACAGTTAATTAACGATACAGCGGGACTGACCACTTGAGCATCAGTCATTATCCAAACACAGCTGGCCTGTTCTAATCACTTTGATACCGTACAAACACTTAATACATTTAACAAGATATTTCATTTCTATAAACCAAGCCTTCTATTCGAGTCTCAATTAAAATATAACTTGACCTGAAGTGTCAGGTCTCTGGCAGTACCAGATACCATTAGTCTGTTGTCAGCTTATCTTTAATTGTCGGTGCTTCCTGACTACACAAGTGCATAGAGCAGTTTATACCATACAGCGGGTCAGTATTTCCTGGCTTCCGCTCGATTAATGCCGAGTTCTCACTCTCAATATACTTGCCATGTACTAATCAAACCCTGGAATTAACATTACAATAAACTTTCCAAAACTGATTTAGATTCCTATATGATTTTCTATTAAATGAGCCCAAATCCTTCATTATCTCATTCAATATTTTACACATCCTTCCCACCGGAAGTTAAATGTCCATCCTGCAGGGATGACATTTAACTCTCTTTCCAACCTCAAACAATGAATTCAAAAATAGATATATCAGATACCAAAGAATAACAATGAAAAATGTTCGAACAGAACAAAAGCAAAATTATCAAATCATGAATTAATACTAGGTTAAAATAAGCCATTAAAAGGATGGTCAGGGAAATATGAAACCAAATAAATGTCTTTAGGGCGCGCACTCCTGTAACATTCACTTGAAATTTCACACACCCTCCCTACCGGAAGTTAAATGTCCATTCTGCAGAATGACATTCAACTCCGCTTTCCAATATAATGTCAATTGAAGGTTGAGAAAATTCAAATATCGAATTTAAAAATGCGATTATACCACCATGCAGATACACGATTACATAAATCAATACTCATATCTAATAAAGACATTTTATAATCAAATAAGATGCAGGATTCAAACAATATTCAATCCTGAATCTCACACAAAGGACTAGCCGACAAATATACACTTTAACCTCAATTTAAAACATCAAACTTGGGAATCGATGTTATAGGCAAGTTCACAGATCATCTGTCTTGTACGTCTTATTAATCATAATTAACGTGAAAAGTACACTCCCGGATACATCCAAACGTTTTGAACCATCGTTAACAGCTCAAGAAAATGACATTTCAAAGATGTCCATGAAATACCATTTATCGATCTAAAACGTCTGCCTTCGCGAAATGCGATAAAATGCATCTAGGTCTTTTACTCAAAACAATTAAGAATGCAGACATTAGGTTTACCGAAAATTAAACATTAGCTGATCAGGTTAACATTTAACTTTAGAAATCAAAGTGTGACATCTTTATGGTCCTCATTGAATGGAATAGTTACTTTCCCAAAATCTAAAAACAAATAATCGAATCCACAGGTTGGCCGAACCTGGGACAAATCTAATATCTTACTGGTTGCATCGTTAGTTCAACTGAACTGCACCAAACACAATAGACATACAAAACGAATATGTAGCTACGTACGTCACTTCAACTGACAACTGACAGGCAGTATTCTCACTTTAACTCATTCCAAGGGTGTAATGTTACTCATTCAGAAGTCTAGATATATTGACCTACAATCTGGATGCAATACGTAATGCAATTGAAATAAATCGCTATTACTCGTTAATTTTACCAGCTCGTCATTTAATGTCCTTACACACTCAATCTGAGCACCCTCAAAAGTTAAATCAGAACGATATCGTATCTTCCACCACTAGTCGACTATTTATCACCACGCTTATCTAACGTGTCAAAATCTCATCGCTTGCCGATTCTTTAGTTTTCAAACCTTAATCACGCACAGCGGCATCTCTACAGGCATGGGCCGCATCGCGCCCTGAATCAAAATCTGATTCCACGTCTGAACAAAATTCAGTTATTCATCAAAATGCTAGGTCAAATTATCGTTAGTCAAAATGAAAGACTCCTTTGCACCTATGCTCAATCAAAACTTTTCGTTAACCACTCAACGTTTGCAACCGGTCATAACGTTAACATTGTTTATATTGACCCTAACAAACAAAATAACAACGCGCAATATTCAACTCATATCACTACGTGGCATCTCAACATTATTGCAACAAACAAACAAAAATATTCACCACAGACACAATTATTCTGTGGTTATGTCTCAAACAGTCTTCCACAACTGTCACTCAAGTACCGGACCTCTCCAGCATCGCCTGCGCTAATGTAATATACAGTACCTCATCCGCAAGGATTAAAAATTTTGACTCCACGTGTTACTCATAAATTATGAAAGCTAGAGATTCATGGTTAACCGGACACAATATGTATTCACTTACAAAGTTGTCAATACGCGTTAATTGAAACCAATTTGTCATCCACTATCTTAGACTTATATCCGAGGATCCAAAATAAACAACTAATCACAAAACTTCACGACATCCAGGCTCTCATAGCCGAATCGGGAATTATGAAGGTTCGTCAATGAATACGAACAGGCTTCCATAGTGTCTTCTTCAAACCACTAGTACATACATGTGCTCAGTGAATCTCAGGACCTGTCGATCATGTACGCGATAATTCTAGTTCTATTTAGCCAATATTACGTTACGTGTTTTAGCCTACCCGCTAACTCATTTATGGCAACTAATCGCGATAACATCCTAATAACATAAAAATCATTGTGGAACTACTTCACAATATTATCGTACAAACTTCAGAGGCTAGATTAATCAATCTGCAATTTACTAAATTTACCAGTCACAAAGGAATTCATATAATCTACTAATTTCACCATTGGGCATGCAGTATTATCAATACTTAAACAAAACATGCACAATATACGAGAGATGTCAACAATTCATATAAGGCACGATTATGGCATATATATAACATGATCGTTCAATACATGTTACCAACCTGTTTGGGAATTCAGTCCAAAATGTTCCGAGAAAGTTATCAGAGTAAATTGTCTGAGTTCATAAGGGCATGACCCATTCCTGTAAATTACATACTGTTCATCACACGTCAATCAGTGGGAACTTTACAACGTCAGACAGAAAGTTCAGGGAAGTCCAGGCAGAGAATATATCACAACACAGTTATTTTTTCAATCACTACGGCCATTTACCTGTTAAATGAAATGAATCAAACTATACCTGTAGATATACTGTTCCACGGAAAGGACTCGGTCCATAGGTTTCTGGTACACGCTGACACGTCACCAAGAACGACAATATGAAAATACACATTTTCACGCGAAATCGAACACAAATGAATTTTAAAAATTTAGAGTTCAATCTGATTGTCCTGGTCCATATTTTCGTCGGTCACTGTCGATGATGGGGCCGGACACTTCATTGACCAATTGGTGGGCGTTGACAGATACTCCTTGTCCGCCTCTCCGTTGGTGCCAGGCGTGGTTGGCACCTGCCCGCATCATATCACCAAACATCTTTAATATTATGCCAGAAGGGAAGGGTAAAGGTGTGACGAAACTTATCTGTTTTTTACAGGCCTCAAGCCTGCTGAACTGCTGCTGTAGTCCACATCTCAATGACATCTCCGCCGTAATCCAGCACCGTCGTACAGTTCTGCGTCAAATCAATAGCATGTCCCATAGGCCCATTTTACCTTTTCTGGAACACAAAGTGCCAAACGCAATCGTTTGCAGCACGCTGTCAATGTTCGCAAAACCAGATGATGGTAGATTAGATAACAGTTGATAAGTCCGAGGGGCGTGACATGATGGCCACATCTTGTGGAGCTTGAACGGCATACTGACACTCATCCAGCCATCTTCTGACCGGTTCCGTCATCTTATTTCCTGCCCCACGACTTTTTGGGCGCCAATGAGAAATTTTAATGAGTTTTTCTTCTTTTGTTGTTCGGCTGGCGTCGTCACTCAATGGTTCACCTTTCTCATAACCAATAAAACGACTGTTGTGGGCAAGATCTAGTGTAGCTCTAGAAGGAAATATGACGCAAGAAAACTCGATGACGAAGCCGAGATTGATTTTATTCAATCCTCCAAGTTCCAATTATACAAATATACGCCATTGAAACAAATACCAGCAGTAGGTCACAATCAAAGTTCTTGTAGACAGATCGTACAGTCAAATATCAAGTCATGATGTTATATGACATACTGAGACAGCACGCCAACTGTCTCAGGAGACCAAAGATGGTAAAGTCTAACTTCGTGTATTTTACACCAAACTTATATACAGCTGAGTAAACAAAACACTTCACATCTGCTTGGACTAATCTCCGGTTTCTCACAACTCAGACAGTTAATTAACGATACAGCGGGACTGACTACTTGAGCATCAGTCATTATCCAAACACAGCTGGCCTGTTCTAATCATTTTGATACCGTACAAACACTTAATACATTTAACAAGATATTTCATTTCTATAAACCAAGCCTTCTATTCGAGTCTCAATTAAAATATAACTTGACCTGAAGTGTCAGGTCTCTCGCAGTACCAGATACCATTAGTCTGTTGTCAGCTTATCTTTAATTGTCGGTGCTTCCTGACCACTCAAGTGCATAGAGCAGTTTATACCATACAGCGGGTCAGTATTTCCTGGCTTCCGCTCGATTAATGCCGAGTTCTCACTCTCAATATACTTGCCATGTACTAATCAAACCCTGGAATTAACATTACAATAAACTTTCCAAAACTGATTTAGATTCCTATATGATTTTCTATTAAATGAGCCCAAATCCTTCATTATCTCATTCAATATTTTACAACACTACACGGCATAGAGGGAGAAGAACTGATAACCAGGATCCAATCTATGCCAACTTCTTCCACAGGTTCAAAAATCTGTGTCATGAAATTGGCGAATACAACAGGTCGAACGACCCTGACGTCCTGGCTCTTGGGGAAAACTTTGCCAATTTTCTGTCAACAGAGTGTATTGGCAATACCCCTCCAGTTGACGATGAAGTGGATGGTACCGATTTGGGCACAATAAGAAGAGAAAGCGTGGAGACGACTGCTTCAAGCCTGTCAGCCAGTCGAGGTACTGAAGGTGTTCTGCATGGCAAATATTTCATTTTGGTTGGAAACATTGGCCAAGCAAAGTTGACAAAGCTAATTACAGATAATGGTGGTTACGTGGTTGACAATGTCCCTAACAGTGTCTCAGCAAAGCAGTTTATCATTGTCACATCACAAGCTGTCATTGATAGGAATCCTGTGAAGAATGTACGGATGGCAGTCAGGAGATCATACCCCATATTATCTCCAGACTACATTCATGAATCTATCAGGAAGAGCTGTGCTGAGAGGCCTGAAAATTTCAGTCTCAACCTCGAACGTGTTCTGAAATTAGTCAAATCCAGAAACATACCTGTTGAAACAAAACATTTCTCTGGAAACATTTCCATGCTCGGTGTACTTCGGAAAGCGAAAAGCCGAACTCAGCTGAGAACAAGAGCTGTCAAAAAGGTTAAGAACTATGTAAATCCCGCCACCTATTACGCAATGACAAGAAGAAAGTATCTTGGTCGTATATACCACAGTTTTGTAGAAGCAAGAAAATTGACCAAAAGTCTTATGGCAGAGTGGAAAAATCTCACTCCAAGGCGCAAAACTAGGAATAATCTTGATTGGTCCCAACATGTGAAGGAACAGAAGATTGCAAGACATCGACAACGTTTGTGTCGTCGCTCAATAACATCCAAGCGCTTACCATTTTGAACATTGTTTGACATTTTTTATGAAGTCTGAAGAGAAGTCCAGCTCCTCAATGAATAGGGCAACAACTATATACAGGCATTTGTGCACTTTACGAGGGTTTCAGCAATAAATCTGGTCAGCATTTCATTTAATCAAGGGGGGGAGGTGTAACCAAATGATCACTCAAGTGCGCCTAAAAAAATGATCTTGGATCTGTTATTGTATATAAACTGTACATGTTGATTAAGGTCTTGCGTTCACATTTTGGCCCGATAAGTTAAAACAAGTGAAGTTTTTACCTGCGGCACGCAGGTCTACGGGAGGTTCGCGTTGTTGTTGTTGTTGTTCTTCTTGTGACTTTTTGAAATACGCATGCGCTAAGAGAGTGTGATCTCTGCCACACTTTTCTTTTCAGCCTTCGATCTCACATGACAACCCTGTCTTCAGGCACGTTTGAATTCATTTGCAACTATATTCGGTGGAATTAATGATTGCTTCGTTGATTTCCGTTCAGACTTCAATTCTCTTACGTCAAGACATAGGAAACTTCAGTCGTTTAAAAGCTGTCGACCGACACATCATTGTCTTCAGATATTACCATTTTCACTGAACAGTATGTACATGTATATACAGTTTAGATCCTTGAATTGCTTATATACCAAGGAAGATGAGCCACAACCTTGTCAGTGGATCAGATAATTTGCATACAGTCATAGGCGACTGTCTTAGTAAGTAGAACATAAGTTCACTACTTCTAGTAATCATGTTATCTACCCAATCTAGATAATTCACAAATTGGTGAAGAAGTTGACAAGCAACGCATTGTCATTATGATTAACATTGATCAATACTTGGTATCAAATTATAGATAATGCATCATAAAAGCAACGCAAAAATTACGTTTCAGAAGTAAGGGAACAACTCGCCAACTTTCGCCGAATAAAGAGGTTTAACTTACAGAAATGACAATTTGCTATGATGTTTAACTTCACCCCCCAACCAATTCGCATATATGGAAATATGTTTTGAAAGGCAGAATAATTTATCCCTCTTTGGGAATCGAAACAATGACCCTCCAATCCCTGGAGTTGTACTTACTGTCTTAGCGAAACCGACTCATTGATAACACTCAAACTGACTTTATGCGCAACTGGTTTTATATTACAGAAATCACTATTTTGTATTTAAAGAGGTAGACAACCCTGTGAGCGAACAATACATCATAGTTGTGCAGTTATATTGTGCACTTTCGGTTACATGCATGAAATTTGGCACATAAATATTTTGAATGATCCACTTTCGGAATACAGCCTCTCTATCCTCATTCTCGCAAGCCAGGGCCTTGCTTCGCTGGTATTGATGTTCCCGTCCTCTTCGGCACTCCGAATCCCTTTAGATTCACTCCCGTAAATTCAATACTTATGGGTATCAGGTCACGTTCGGAATGACTTAGTGACAAACATATTCGCGAATTGAGTATAGGGAGATATCCATAGATATTGACTAGAAATGCTTCTTATTTACAGAATTTGATTTTTTCAAAAAGATATTAATAAAATTAGCAACATTCGAAAAGGCTTGGACGAACATCAGATGAGATGATATTTCCTAAGAATGAAATAGTTAATCATTTATATAAAAGGAGCAAACCATGACTTGGTATTGACTTGCGGCATGGAAAAGAGTGTCAAGGTATTTAGTTTGCAGACGATAACACACATAAATGCAGAAAATTAATTATTCTAATGGAAGATCAAGATCGTCACAGGCCTCAATTTGAATAGTGAAAAGTGTCATTATGCCTCTTCGACAGTTCGATAAAACCTTCAACCCCATTCCATAGTTTCACAGATCAAAGTGATAGACCTGATAGTAAATTCATTGAAAATTAACTTTGAAGGAAATATAGATTTTCCATTTTGCTCGGCAAAGTAAGCGAGAATGGAGACTGAAGAGAGTAGATTTCGCGCTATGACTAAATCCTTGAAATTTATTTGGACTTCTAAATATTTGAAAGCCTTTTTGATTTGCAAAAATCAACGGCTGAACCGAATGTTTTGAAACTTGACATACACGATACTTGTACCAAGACATTGCCAAAGCGATCATTGTGACTTCATCTGTCAATTCAGTATAGACGGCACGGACCAGTCAAAATCGTTGGATTTTGAACGGGGAAAGTGAATATATATATATGGTATCAGACCTATTACGCAATTCCTACAATTGTGGGTTAGAAGTTGAAAATTACTTCCTTTGGCATGAAAACACTGGCAGATGGCGCTTTTTTCTACAACTACCACTACCTCCGCTGATATGCCTTTCACTGTATTATTGCCACTGCCGCAGGTTTTGACTACAATGTAGTCATTTCTCACTTGTTTTCATAAAAATGCATAATTGCATGCCAGGGTTGTTGGATTTTTGGTTTGGTATATAGTTCAGATGAATCCTTGTGATGTGGTACACATCAGGTTAGATTAGATTAGAAGGGTGCAAATGTCTATGCTACATGTAGCATTAATCTCGATGTATTATTCTCAAAATTCTTCATAATCCAGGGTTCCGCTTGAATTCTCAGTTCAAAACAATTAAATGGGGAATGCATCTCACTCCACAAACATGCAATTCAGTTTTATTTTTTGTTAACTTACATAATCTGTTGTTCAATATTACACACTGATATAGTAGTATTTCTACTGCAGTGCGTGGGTGAAAGATTGTGTTCTTTGATTTTTCTTGATGGACGATGGGTTCTTAATCTGACTTACATGACTTGGAAAGTGAGATTGATTAATGAACATTTTGGTGGAGCTCTATTTGCTGGTGAGACATTTTCTTAAACTTAAGCTCTTTTCAATGAAGTTCATCGATTATGCCTCCCCTGTCAATGAGCATTTTAATCTACCGGAACATTCATTTCAGCACCATTTTCAAATTATGCCAATAGAAAGAATTCCTACATTTCCAACACAGGAAGAAACTGACAATCACCGCGCACTCCGTGAATCCTTTTGGATCAAAACACTTCAAACACGGCAACCCTTTGGTATGAACATAGACCCAGGTAAAGTTACTAGCAAAGAGTTTATCCCCTTTGTTCTCCAGTATAGCCGTAGGAATGTTGAAGCGGCCCGTATACTGAAGGAGGAATATGAAACACTCCAAACAAAACTCCGCTTACCATTTAATCTGAGACCTATCATAGCGTACTCAAAAAATCGGAGCTTACGCGATTTATTGGTAAGGAGTAAACTTCATCCTACAGCGTGATCATTATCACATGAAATTCTTCATGGCATAAGCTAATTTATAGCGGCCCTATTTGAACTCTATACGAAACTTGTCTCTAGGAACATTTTTAAGATAAGAGATTTGGAAAATCCCTGTGCCTGTGCCTTCCACTTTTGAAAAATGTATGTATATTTGTATGTAAATGTATGTATTTTAAATAAGCGAATTCAAATACCAGAGTCCACCTACAATGAAACAGATACGTCATCTACATGTAAGTTTTCATGTTTACAATTGAAAGCCATAGGAATATACATTTTGTATGTAGATGTTTTATATCTGCCTATCATTGCCCTGTTGAGTTTTTCAGACACAAGTGAACTTCGTCATTAAATTAGATAATGCGTGATTCTCAATATTCATATAAGCGATTTAGCCAAAAGTATATTAGTATATGTAGTTTATGCATACACACTACACTATATTTTTATGCAAATTCATTATTCCTGGTCAGTGAAAGAGATCGGATTATCCTGTCCCTCCCCCAATTTTGGTGGAGGTCTGTGGTTGTGACATTAGTTTAAAGCTGTTCTCAGTTGAGCAAAACAGATAATGTCTTGTGTTCGTTGTGACGCTGACAGTATAGCGTAGCTAGTTATCAACAGATATTGTCTTGTGTTCGTTGTGACGCTGACAGTATAGCTTAGCTAGTTATTAACAACTCATCCTGATGAATCAATCAAACTTTTCCAAAAACATTTATGATTGCTATGTATGCGTTTTCTATAGTTGGATATCACTGTTTTCCACAGGACTGGAGAAATCTAATGTGAAAAGACTGAACATTCCTGTTCATAGCCTGTCTTCCATAAAATCCAATTGCATTTTCTAGAATACACATGTATTTTGCAATTTATTGTGAATACATAAAAGTTAGCATGCACTGTTTCAAAACGTTTTTGCATTAAACTTCCAATTTATTGATCATCCATGCATGTTAATCATTCTATCTGGCAGAAACATTATGAAAAAGGTCAAAAATCCCTTTGAGTATCTGTCTAACATGACACACCTGCATGCTATGTGGGAAGTCTAGCTGAACTTCGGCCAGGCAACCATGCAAAGACTCCCTAGAGTTGTCTTTTTGTTCTCTGATATTGAAGTACAAATAAAAAAAATTAACTGGGAGATCT
>JAVTVY010051982.1:0-25252 GCA_036873755.1 Hanleya hanleyi
TGAGATATTCAGCAGTTGGTTGACTAAACAGATATTCAACAATCCTACAGATTGGCCAATGAAATATTCAGCAATCCTACTGATTGACAGATGAGATAAGCAATCCTACTGACTGACCAATGAGATATTCAACAATCATACAGGTAGACACATGAGATATTCAGCCATCCTATTGACCAATAAAATATATAGCAATCCCAATAGAACAAAGAGATATTCAGCAATCCAGATGCACCAAGGACATATTCAGCAAACTATCATTAGCCAAACAGATATTCAGCAATCCTAATGAGTGACAATTGAGATATTCAACAAGAGCCAAGATTGGCTTCAATATTCACCTGCATATTTGACGTGCAACAATTAACTTTCTCTATTGAGAACATTGCCTAATGCTTGGGAGGTCAGATTTCCTGATTTTAGGGCTAGTGACGTTGATCTATTGCCCTCAAGTTTTAACCCTATAGCCTGTACATGGTTTCCTCCCGACACATGCACTCACAAAAATTGTGATCCTGATTTTTGGTCCACAGTGACCTTGAACTTTGCTGTCTGTGACAAGCTCGAGGTACCGTATGCCCCAAGTTTGATCACAATCCACATACCTAAACTGGACGTTAATTATTTTCCCCATTTTGGGGTCAAAATGACCTTGATCTTTCGACTTCAAATCTGGCATCTGTTGTATCTTCTCTCCCTAATGTTATCTTTCATAAAAACAATTTGATATTCAATTATTTACTGATTTTTAGTCAGTGGCCTTGACCTCCGAGTTCAATTTTGATATGCAACACATCGTCTTTACCTACATGTAACATATCCATTCACTTAAAATTGAGACGACAGATAGAAAACTGCAAGAGACAGAGAGCGGATATGAGGCAGACAGACGGAAATCGTTAGCACATGATACGCCCCCTTTTGGCCGGGGTAGCCTTATTGTTTGCGACAAGCAAGTGATCTCGTCCTTTGAATTCAATTTTGGTACCTGACGCAGTCTCCTCCCAATTTATCCACACACAAACAGAATTCAATTTTCAATGATTTCCTGATTTTCGGGGCACACTGACCTGGACTTCAATTTTGGTATGTGACAGATCGTCTCAACCGAACTTATCAACTTCCTTAATGTTGAAACTATATAGAAAACTGCTATTTAGAGACTGGACACGATGCAGACAGACAGAAGTAGCTTACAAATGTGTGCTAGGTTTGAAAGGGTTATCCTTGCACTAACAGAACTAGGATAGTCCGAGAAGAATGACTAGTGGTGTATATGTATTCTTACCTCATTTAATAAAAGTTCTTGTTGTAGATTCAACAAAACACAATTGAACAACTGGAAAAGAAAATTAAGCCCTGTATCAATATTCACATCAACAATTTATGAAAAGAAAAATGTTCTTAAAGGTGAAATGCAAAGGTTTTTAGATTCTCCTTTTCACATTTTATATAGGTTGAATAATGATAGAAATACCGGTCTATCTACTTCACTTGGTTTAATTTGAATTATCTTGTCTGCTAGAATCTTTTTAAAAGTTGGTTCCCCTAGCACAGCTGAATTCAGATTTGCAAAACGTCATCGCTTATCTTTCCTTGATTGTGACGTCACGTCAGACCAGCCGCCCGGAGACTGAACGTTACAAGTATTGACGACTGGCAAGATGGTCTGATGTGACGTCACAATCGAACGTCAAACAAGGGCAGATAAGCGATGCGGATTTCATTTCTGAAATCGGCCGGGCTTGAGATGCTAACTTTGAATCACTTTTCAAAAGCTACCAGGAGAAAAAATACTTCAAATAAAAGCAAACAGAGTATTTGAGCTGATATTTCCATCATTAACTAGCCCGCGAAGAATATAAATAGGGAAATATGAAAACCTTTGCAGTTCACCTTTAAATAAATATTTTAGAAATATTTCCAACTCGTATCTACATGCACATGTAGGATAACTGTTCAACTAAGTTACATGTACAGGGCCTGATCTAGACTTTTAGTTTGGGCACCCTTACCTGGCGCAGAGTGTGATAAGTTATAGTGAAATAGGCCGCGATGTGGGACTGTCGAAGCCCATGGAAGCTGTGGGAGTATTGAATCGTCTAAATACAGCCTGATAACTTAATATTTGGCAATAGTAATTGCATTAATATAGGTTTCAGCCTGTTCAGAGGGAATTTGCTAACAAAAATATATATATTTTTTTTCTCATTTGGGCGCCCAAATTCATGGCGCCCAAACCCGTTATAACGGGTTCAAAAACGGCCTGGATCAGGCCCTGATGTAGTACTAAATTAAATCATTTAAACATCTTTGAAATAATACAGACATTACTGTACAATAAAGGTTTTATCAACTGTCAGTGAGAAAACAAAGCCCCTTACATCATTGATAACCCTGAGTGATTTTATAAAGTGGAGCTCCGTCTGTAAGAGTTCCCATATTGCTTCTTGTTGGTCATGCTGCCTCTTCGTTAAACTCTGAAATGGACAAAAACAAATAGAAAAGGAACAATGATGTTACTTCCAACTTCTCCAAACCACAATATTGGAGGGATTCTAACGGGTCAAACATAATACAGTACCATTAAAACAATTCAACAAGATGGAATCCATTTACAGGTATAGATGTACATGAAGGAACTCACTGCAACGATGGACTTCGTCAGATTGAACTTTGGAAATTTTGGGAATCAGAAGACTGAATATACATGTACAAGAAACTTCTTATTGTACACAACTTTTCATTACTGTTGTATAATCTAATGCTAATATTTGAAATTGTGGCTATGTTCAATTATACAAGTCAGTCACCACTACTGGAGTCTACCCAATGCAGGCCTTGTGGTTTGACTCGATATCAAACCCCATGTTTGCCATACCCAATATAGGCCTTGGTTTGGGTGGGTGAGTAAGTGAGTGAGTGAGTCAAGTTTAACATTGCTTTCAACAGTAGTTCAGTCATATCATGAGGAACCAACAAGGCACCACCCAGCCAAGGTGTGTGTTCCTATTGCTTCCAAGAAGCAAATCTTTGAAGCAATATGGAACCAGGCACCCGCCATCCACCCTATAAAACACGAAAAACAACCCTCAAGACTCATACAGGATGCTTACAGTGGTGCAATAACGACAAGTGCAATTTACTGCTAGACACACATTTTCAAGTTTCTGTTGTTTCTCAGGAAATGCATGGAAGCAACCACCCGCTTTTAGACCCAATATCAACCCATGTTGACCTTACTCGATATAGGCCTGGTTTTCACAGGATATCAACCCCATGTTGGTTTTACCCAATCTTTTTGTCCTGATTTTTATTCATGGAGCAGTTTCAATCATGTTAACCATTTAATCAACAAGATAGATTTCAAGATAGTTATTCCAAAAGGCTCACACAATCTGAATACTTCACACAACAATAATTCTGCATATCAGGTGAATGCCAATGTATTCTTTGTACTGTACACTGTACATCAAAGCTGAGAATGATGTTACAACCTGTAAACAACTGTTCTCTTGATTAAGAAATCATGTCCGACGATGTAGTCTTCAATATATAATGCATGTCAAGTTGGGATTTTTTGTAGTAATTATATTATTCATCTTGTCCATCGTCAAGGACATATAAAGAATCTTACTATAAACATACATGTGTAGTTGACAGGGAATTATAACTCTGGCTGACAGCTATGATATCTGAACTGATTATTAGGATAATGAGCAAGAATAAAGCAGAACCATTCAACCGTGTCAGAATCGCCTCCAGCTGTAGCCAGAATAATAGGTGCAGACAGTCACCATCTTACTACTTGTACTATTCATCTCAAAGCAAGATGTCCCGATAAAAAAATAAAACATGATTGAAAAAAAAAAATCATCAGTGCGTCGGCGTTGAGTGGCATGGTTATTGTATAACTGATGTGAACTGTGACATGAATCGATCATGTTCACTAAGTTAGTATGCTTCAAGTAAGTACAGTTCGTTAATAGGTCACACAATATTAACATGTTGTAGGAACACTGTTTCTGTGCTCTGAAATTTTAATACAAATATGCGCATATCTATCTCGTCCTGTTTGAGTTAATCCAAGTTGAAAAAAACAACAAAAACATGCATCACTAATGTAAGAATACCCTGCCTGACTGAGATCAACTATGGCAGTACATACTCATATAACAGTACTCTGTCTGACTGAGATCAACTATGGCAGTGTATACTCATGTAACAGTACTCTGTCTGACGGAGATCAAATATGGCAGTGTATACTCATGTAACAGTACTCTGCCTGGCTGAGATCAACTATGGCCGTGTATACTCATGTAAGAGTACTCTGTCTGACTGAGATCAACTATGGCATTGTATACTCATGTAACAGTACTCTGCCTGGCTGAGATCAACTATGGCAGTGTATACTCATGTAAGAGTACTTTGCCTACCTGAGATCAACTATGGCAGTGTATACTCCTGTAAGAGTACTCTGCCTGGCTGAGATCAACTATGGCATTGTATACTCATGTAACAGTACACTGCCTGGCTGAGATCAACTATGGCCGTGTATACTTATGTAAGAGTATTTTGCCTACCTGAGATCAACTATGGCAGTGTATACTCCTGTAAGAGTACTCTGCCTGGCTGAGATCAACTATGGCAGTGTACATGTATACTCATGTAACAGTACTCTGCCTGGCTGAGATCAACTACGGCAGTGAAAACTCATATATCAGTACTCTGCCTGGCTGAGATCAACTATGGCAGTGTACATGTATACTCATGTATCAGTACTCTGCCTGGCTGAGATCAACCATGGCTGTGTATACTCATGTATCAGTACTCTGCCTGGCTGAGATCAACTATGGTAGTGTATACTCATGTAACAGTACTCTGTCTGACTGAGATCAACTATGGCAGTGAAAACTCATGTATCAGTACTCTGCCTGGCTGGGATCAATTATGGCAGTGTATACTCATGTATCATTACTCTGTCCGGCTGAGATCAACTGTGGCAGTGAAAACTCATGTATCAGTACTCTGCCTAGCTGAGATCAACTATGACAGTGTATACTCATGTAATTACCAGCATTGTTTCAGTTATGAAAATATTTTTGTCAATTTAAATAATCCATATCCATAGAGATTTCATGTTGTATGAATGGATTGGTTTTTCTTAAGTGGAATTGTGCAAAATGACTCAATGTGCATGACAATTTACTAAATTCATTTCAGGAAAATATATCCAAGATAGAACTTGACATTTTAAGAACGTGTTTTACTCCTTCCGGACTGTCTCTTAACCCTGCTATAGTGCTGTCGATGTCCGAGTGCCAGGCTGTCAAGCAGTGTTGAACCTTTCAAAATGGTTCAAAAACGCCCCGGTGACTGTCAAGTCGTTGGAATTGACAAATAAAATGAAATAATGAATGGTATTTGATGCCCGATACATTAATTTGAAACCCTGAACATACATTCGGAACATATTTGGCATTTTACAGCTTTAGAAATATTTAGGAAACGCAATTTGGCAAAAATATTGTACCGTAACACTCACGTAAGAAATGTTATCACTTCCAGATTACTACCGATGGACGGCCTGTTTTGCTTCATTCTGAATAAATAACTCGTCTAAAATCTGATAGATGTCACGATATGTATTCCTGATTACACTTAGGATAAAGAATACTGAAAATTTATTAAACATTCGGTAAAAATCCTGTTGTTTACCCGACGCGTGGTTTCGGTGAGCGAAGCCAAATGCCATTGTGATTCTATCGGCGCATGCGTATTCAAGCGATATTTTATGGTTGACCAATCAGTAAGTCGGGTTACATCAGGTGATCAGGTTTTCGCGGGAATGAATGTGAAAAGAATTTAAAACACATGACCATTTTACCCAATAACATCGACGCATTTCTACTACGTGACCCAAATGTTTGTGTGTTAATGGAAACACGAGTTGTTGCCCTTCAATTTTTTTTATCTTGAACGTGGAGAATGTGTTCCTGTAAACGATCTTGTAAACAAGGTGCGTTTTTACTCGTTTTAACGAACTTTTCTGAATAAATGACGTGCGTACGTCTAAAAAAATTTTAAACAGAGTTGTTGGTCGAATTGCGAGTTTTAGCATTCACCGGAATTGAGTTTATAGCTGAGAAATTGAATATTTACTGTGTTAAATACACACACTTCAGTTTTTTACAGTCCGAATTGAGTTTCCTAGTGAATTTTGCCACCGAATACCGGTGGCAAAAACCGACGTGTATGAATCCCTGTACTTATGTTTCAGTTGAGTACTCCGTCTGACCGAGTGAGTGAGTGAGTGAATAGGGTTTAACGTCGTTTTCAACATTTTTTCAGCTATATCACGACGGGGAAGGGAAGGGAGGGGGGGGGGGAGAGGCAGGGGAACCTACTTGTAACAGAGCAGATCTAATGCTGCCATTTTATAGTGCTGTCCCACTGAAATATCATGCCGTAGGCAGACATGACACCTCACTCAGTCACATTATACTGACACCGAGCGAACCAGTCCTTGTTCTATCCTCTTAATGCTGAGCGTAAGCGAGGGAGCAACAAGTTCCATTTTTCAAGTCTTAGGTATGACCCGGCCTGGGATCGAACCCAGTACCTACCGCTCACGAGGCCGACGCTCTAACCATTAGACCACCACAGTGCGGTCCGTCTGACCGAGATCAACTATGGCAGTGAAAACTCATGTATCAGTACTCTGCCTGGCTGAGATAAACTATGGCAGTTTATACTCATGTATCAGTACTCTGCCTGGCTGATATCAACTATGGCAGTGAAAACTCATGTGTCAGTACTCTGTCTGACTGGGATCAACTATGGCCGTGTATACTCATGTATCAGTACTCTGCCTGGCTGATATCAACTATGGCAGTGAAAACTCATGTATCAGTACTCTGTCTGACTGGGATCAACTATGGCCGTGTATACTCATGTATCAGTACTCTGCCTGGCTGATATCAACTATGGCAGTGAAAACTCATGTATCAGTACTCTGTCTGACTGGGATCAACTATGGCCGTGTATACTCATGTATCAGTACTCTGCCTGGCTGAGATCAACTATGGCAGTGAAAACTCATGTATCAGTACTCTGCCTGGTTGAGATCAACTATGGCAGTTTATACTCCAGGGTTTCATAGAAGTCCAAATTTTTGCCACCGGATACTGAAAATTCAATATTTTTTTCACCTGAATTGAGTATTTTTACGTTTTTGTCGCCGGCCGACAGACTTCTATTGAGTTTATTTCTAATTTTGCAACCGCCATAAGTAATGTACGTATATAACAAATTTTCATACGACCATCAATGGAGCCTGTCAATACGCTATATATTTGAATTGTGAAAATAAAGCAACAAACAGATCATTTAACATATTCAGTTTTATGTTCTTAATTTACCAAGGTCTAAGATACCATCTATTTTCAGCACATTATGTCACATTGTGGATGTCAACAAGACAAGACAAGGCAATTCAAATTAATTTTTAAAATTACAAACTTGGTAATTTTGAATGAAAACGATGTATCAGTTCCTGGCTTGCAAATGATGCCCAATTTAAGTATGCAAGTTTTGAAACGTTTCAGCTACGCTAATTAAAAACCACTTGGATCTGGACCAGACTTCCCTTTCAACATTTTACATTATAATTTTTGTGTGGGAATGTCAACTTTTTTCAAAAGATTTGATGTGAAATTTGGCAAATATTCGGACTAAAATTAAAAGTCCAGTACAACTCCAGGGTTAGATTCAAAAGAGAAATTAAAAAAAAAGAGATATGAAAAGACAATGCAAATTTTTTTTACAGGATTGAAGACAAGCAATCGTCATAACTGCAGCTAGTCCATGGTGACCATAAACTCATAAAAATGAAATGAATTAGAGAATTTTCTGTTTGAAAAGGCGCACAATTTTGTAAACTATTGCGTGAAGGCAGCTGGCTCATTTTCGATAGGATCGTGCAGACTCTAGACGGATACATAAGTTTACCATGTTTGGTTATTGAAGGCTGCAAATTAGTGCCAAACAGTTTGACTTGACCACCCTTATTGAAAGAATGGATTTGCCCATAACGTTTGACCTAAATCATGTAAATGCTGTACACCAGACTTTTGTTGATGGGGCAGGCATTTGAAATGTTTCTGTGCTGCCCTAATGTGGGACACTTGTTTCAGGATAATAGACAGATCAGTTAAATTCAATGCCAGAAAATGGGTGCCTAGTCTAGTAATTTTAAAAATCAACTTCAGTTGTTTTGGTTTGTTTCAATGTTTGCACCATGGATCCGATTTTACCTCCATGTTTGCACCATCTCAAAAAAGTTTTGTCAGTATAAAAAAATTTCAACTCTTCTTTATGTATCTCCAAATCAAAGAACGATATAGTGAGGTTGATATTGTGGCTAAATCAATTCGCTGTCTTTGAATTATCCATTCAAACTTTATTAACTACGGTACAATCAAACTTTGGTTTCAGTTTCAACATCGTACAATGCGTACATGATCACTACATGCGAACGACATGCCAGTTTCTTTACAACAACAACACGACAAGATCGTTCAACTTTGAGTGAAAACAAATGCCCTATGCGAAGATTACATCGTCTCCTTTATCATAAATACTATTCAGCGATGGTCAGATATTTACCTGTCCATTCCAAGGAGAGTTAGACGTCTTTGGGGGCTTGTCATTCCCACATGTCAAACTTTCCCAGCAATTTTTTTTTTTCGCCACACAACGCCATTCGGAAACCTCCACATACATTCAGTATGAATACAGGTTTTACGGTTACCGACTGCATGCCCCCGATAACAGTTCGGGAAACGGACATAAATAATTAGCTCACGGAAATGACCGAAGATGCCGACCTATTTATTCTGGTATGAATCATTTCCTGCTTGTTTGCCCGCAATATCTTTCGATTATAAATTACGAAATTACGAAGTATTGGCCTTTGGAGACTTCAGTTTTTTTCCCAAATTTCAGTTTTTCCCTTCTAAAACACTTAGACTTCAGTTTTTTGTTGGCAAAATTGAGTTTTTACGGGAGTTTTGACACCGAATACCGGTGTCAAAACACGACGTGTATGAAACCCTGTACTCATGTATCAGTACTCTGCCTGGCTGATATCAACCATGGCAGTGAAAACTCGTGTATCAGTACTCTGACTGGGATCAACTATGGCCGTGTATACTCATGTATCAGTACTCTGCCTAGCTGAGATCAACTATGGTCGTGTATACTCATGTATCAGTACTCTGCCTGGCTGTGATCAACCATGGCAGTGAAAACTCATGCATCAGTACTCTGTTTGACTGGGATCAACTATGGATATGTATACTCATGTATCAGTACTCTGTCTGACTGAGATCAACTATGGCAGTGAAAACTCATGTATCAGTACTCTGACTGAGATGAATTATGGCCATGTATACTCATGTATCAGTATTCGGCCTGACTGAGATCAACTATGGCAGTGAAAACTCATGTATCAGTACTCTGTCTGGCTGAGATCAACTATGGCCGTGTATACTCATGTATCAGTACTCGGCCTGACTGAGATCAACTATGGCAGTGAAAACTCATGTATCAGTACTCTGCCTGACTGAGATCAACTATGGCGGTGAAAACTCATGTATCAGTACTCTGTATGACGGAGATCAACTATGGCAGTGAAAACTCATGTATCAGTACTCTGCCTGACTGAGATCAACTATATGGCAGTGTATACTCATGTATCAGTACTCGGCCTGACTGAGATCAACTATGGCAGTGAAAACTCATGTATCAGTACTCCAGGCCTCGAAATTTGGCGCGAACGAAACGATCGTTCGCGTGTCGGTTACGCAAATCTGAAATGGCCAGAACGAAAAATCGGTTACGTGAATTCGCTTCTTGGACATATGATCTGGTAACAAAAGTCCCAACATCTTCTCTGTCTGTCCACTGTGTAAACTTTGACCACATGACGTGTGTCTTTCAGCATGTTTTAAAAGCGAAACTAAGTCGCAAACTCGACCCTGTCTGTATCGAATTTGTAGACTACCACGTGGCAGGCATGTGTCTGTCCGCTTGCGCAGACTGTTTTGTCTATCCTCGGTTCAGGGCGGGCATAATAAACCAATAGCGGCCAGTAAACAGCATTATCAAACTTGAACGCGTTGGAATGTTAGGGTTACCCGCAAGCCTCCTCGCTCCGAGGTTGTTGCTCCGTGGGAAGCTCTGCACAGAGCTAGCAGCAGAGGTGGCATGCGGGGCTCATCGCGGAGGAATTATCTCGGAGCGCGGAGCGCGGAGCTTGCGGTTAACACTCGTTGTCACTTCCGCCATCTCTAAATTTGCAGGCGGCGTGTTCAACTTCTCAGACTTTTCGATCAGGATTTTAATGGAATCAGAAGGAAATGGTGAATGAATTCTACAGCCAGAGTCACAATAGTCAATCATGAATGGTGGAAGCGATTTACGTGTACAATCCCATTCCCGTATGTTAACCCATTTGTCTGTTCAGTCGCTGACCACGTGCTGTGGACAGTCTTATATCACTCCCGAGTTAAGTTGTACGGTACTGGTTGACGGCACACTGTTAAAGTTACGTAACCGTTTTGCGAAACCAATTGGTTACGTAAAAATTAACATCGTAACCGAACAATAGGTTATGTAAGACAAAATTACCGTAACCGATTTTTCGGTTACGTCAATGAACCAATTTTGGAGGCCTGTACTCTGCCTGACTGAGATCAACTATGGCAGTGAAAACTCATGTATCAGTACTCTGTATGACTGAGATCAACTATGGCAGTGAAAACTCATGTATCAGTACTCTGTATGACTGAGATCAACTATGGCAGTGAAAACTCATGTATCAGTACTCTGTCTGGCTGAGATCAACTATGGCCATGTATACTCATGTATCAGTACTCTGCCTGGCTGAGATAAACTATATGGCAGTGTAAAACTTTGCTGATCAACTCCACCAGATACCGGATTGCATACGACCAATTTTACCTGTTGACCAGCAAAGTCTCCGAAAGATCATCACCAATCAGATTCATAAACATCACAATTACACACACTAACACAGGGACATGATCCTATAATCATTCAATGTAGCTGATCGAATGGTAAGATATTTGGCAAGTTTTTTTCAGTTACGTTTTTTCCCCCATCCAATGCATCAGGTCAATTTTTTTTTCACATTACCCATAATTCAGCAATGTACCATAATGTACTATTATTAGACTTTCTGAATACACATATTCATGATAATTTGTAACCATGAAAACAGGCTTAATTCAGCTGAAGTCAAATAATTAGAAAACTGCTGTCAGACTACATATAGCTGGGCCAACAGAGCTAGAGATCATAACAAGGAAAATGTAATCATGGTATGGTTCAGCTTTTGATCCGTTACAACAAACTTCCAACTTACTGAAGCATTCGCCACGATGGAGCTCCAGTGAGCCTCCAACACAAACTCCTCATCTGCATAGACAGGCTGACCCGGGACCTTCATTAAATCAGGCAGGGCGGGAAGGCCATTCACGCTATAACCATTCAGGATGTCCGTCAACTGCTCCTGCTTCTCTCGGTCCTAGAAAATAAAACCAATCAGATTTGCTTTTTCCAATAATCAGAATTCCATAACAAGTAAACATGATGGCGATGTCCTCCCCACTCCATTCATTCACTCAACCGTTCCTTATCCCCAGCCCCTCACTGCATCACATAGGAACAGCCCCACAATTGGGTCATATTCCATTGTACATTGGTTACTTCACTGTTTAATTATCATAATTTATATTACAAATATGCAAAAATTGTCACAAGATCAAAATGTAATCATCATTAAATGCTCAATCTAATCTTAACCTTGTCAATCAGTCATGCTTGTTCACTTATTAAATTGGAGATTAATCAATCATAAATGTGCTGATTTAATTACAGTATGGCAATAAGACAATTTTGTGGAGCAGGAGGATATGCCCCCTTAATCACGTTAACCATGTTGTAAATGTTTTCACAACAAAACACATTATTATAACACACCTGTGGTATCAAGCTCGTTATCTTGATTAATAGCTTCGAGGATGGGACTATATAGGATGTTACCTGCATGTTGTTTTCCATTGTTTCATGCAGTAATAGCATTCCTAATCTAGTTAGTTTTTCTTACTAGTGGTCATTTCCAGCGTGACAGACGGGACAGAAGCTAGCCACCCTGTGATGTTACCACAACTCTCTACCAAACTAAATTTAATACGAAGCTGCGCATCAAAAAACCTCTCGGCTCTGGGTACATTCATAATGTATTCAATTTGAACCAAGATGTCAGGAACACCAAGCAGTCAAGTCACAAATATACAGATTATCAAAATTTTGCAATTAGAAATGACCCCTAAGATTTCCGTCCAATCAGAGAAACCGGTATTCATTACATAAATTTCTTGATGCATCAATGATGTATACCAAATTTTACATCGAGCATTTGAACGGTATCAGAGATAGAGATCATTAATGATTTCGCATAAATTAAAGATGGCCGCCCATCCTTCCCGCCACTCAGAGGAACTGATGTGGTTATTCATTGAAAGTCTCTTGATACATTGATGCTGTATACCAAGTTTCGTATAGAACACTGAAATGGTATCAGAGATATACATCATTAAAGATTTTGCATAAATTAAAGATGGCCACCAAGGTTTCCGCCCAATCAGAGAAACCAGAACTGTCATTTGTCGTAAGTCTCTTGATGCATCGATGATGTATACCAATTTTTACATCGAGCACTTGAACGGTATCAGAGAAGGAGATCATTAATGATTTTGCATAAATTAAAGATGGCCGCCCTTCTTTCCCCCCACTCAGAGGAACTGATGTGGTTATTCATTGAAAGTCTCTTGATACATTGATGCTGTATACCAAGTTTCGTATAGAACACTGAAATTGGATCAGAGATATATATCATTAAAGTTTTTGCATAAATTAAAGATGGCCGCCAAGGTTTTCGGTCAATCAGGTCCCGATTCAAAGTATCTGGATGTATCGATGATGTATACCAACTTTCAGATAAAACAACTGAATGGAAACAGAGATATGTATCATTATCGATTTCGCATAAATTAAAGATGGCCTCCAGGATTTCCAGCTAATCAGAAAAGCCGGTTTGGTAATTCATTGAAAGTTGCTTGATGTATCGATGATGTATACCAACTTTCGTATTGAACAGTTGAATGGTTTCTGGGATATGGATCATTATCCATTTCGCATAAAATTAAAGATGGCCGCCAAAGTTTTCACCCAATCAGGTCCCAATTCAATAGGCTTCTGGTCCTTGACTAGGTAAATAAGCATACCAAATTTGGAATTCTTCAGTGGAACCGTTCTCCGGCTATCTCGCTCACGTACGGACGTACAAGACGACGACAATAGCCCATGGCCAAAATTGGCCGAGGGGTAATAAAAAGCTAAGCAAAAACTTATCAGTGGTTAGTGAACTAGTTGTACTTTAACTTAATATTTTCTTTTCAACTGGAATTGACAAATGTGACAGACGGGACAAGTAGGGACCACGCATTTGAAAAAGGAATAGACAAGATAGATTTCTATCTCCTTCTCAAATGAAAATCAACTTTTAATGTAAATCAAATGCTAGCGGACTAATCAAGTAATCACAGTTAGGGTTAACAGTTTATCTATGAAGAAGATTAATTATGGATTTTTGCCACTTAGTGATGTGACAGACGGGACAACTTATCGTGACAGACGGGACATTATCTCATGCCCTATAAATTATCTTCCTGTTTCCAGACTTTTTTTAATCATGTAGATCAATGCTACAATTAAGATATTCATTGTGCACTAGTTTACTTCAAATTGTTTGGTTTTAGGTCATATTTTCACAAAATCCGCTGTTATCAGTTCAGTGTCCCGTCTGTCACATGTCCCGTCTGTCACAATTTAATGTACTTACACATTTGTATGTATTTTGTATTGCAAACTTAATTTTTCAAGGCATATAGGTTTGTGCATTCACCAGAATGTTCATTGCATCTAGATTACTAAACATTGTTTGGTAATTGGGGCCATATGAACGCAAAACTCAATAATCTATGGCTGCTTTATGAGGCGTTTTGTGACAGACGGGACAGATATGGAGTTGAAATTTTTATCAGCGTATTTGACCAAGAATGAAATAATTAATTGCGTCTGGTTGAGAAGGTGTTACAGTAGATAAATAATAATGTTAATGGCTTTTTTCCTTCTTAAAATGTATTGTACTCAAGAAAAATCATCCGTTTTTGTGACAGACGGGACACCTACACCACGCAGTAAATTTTTTCAATTATTTTGGAAATAATTACTTTAATTGTAAAATGGTATTCATTGTGAAACTTAGACATGATGGTGTATTTAAAAAACAAAGAAACATTTTGTTGAGTTAAGTTTCTATGTCTGGAGGAAAATCATGAATTTGGTATACATTTAGTAAAAAATGTTTTAGAATTTTATCCATATTCGAGTGCAGATTTTTAAAAAAACCTGACAGTTGCAGATGTCAAACATATGGCTGTTGCCATCGGGACCCCTCGGGCCGGGCCCAGAGCAATTGTGGAAATAATGTTTCTGACCCCAACAACTCACATATTTGGGGTGGGCATAATTTTACCTGTATGATATAGATCATAGACAGACAAAACAATATAGCAATAGAGCAGTGATTACCTATAGTAGATGTAGTCGAACGATTACTGTCTATTCACAGCAATCCACACAGGTTTGTGTGAACTCCTGAAAAACACATCCCATGGCACCGACTTTCAATAGGCTTCTGGTAACAAATTACGTAGAATGGGTCTGTGGGAGACCATTGGTAAATATTTCTCCACATGACATGGGACATAAAACGGGATATTTTACATCGCTGGAGAAGTATGAAAATTGAAATGTGTCCACGAGTTGAAGACCTACGCCATTGCAAATCTATTATGGGTCAGAGAGAGAAAATTCCCCACAAGTCTAAGAGGGAAAGAGTTAAACAACTGTATGAAGTTTCATTGTTGTACGTGAAGGACTTTTTGAGATAATGTGTTTACAATGATATGATGGACAGACGGACAGACGGACAGACGGATGGACGGACGGACGGACAGACGGCGGAGGCAACAACAATACCGCTCGGGCAGAATCTGCCCGAGGGGTAAAAACCTACTTTCTTGAAACTTTGATTAATATAGCTTAAATAAAAATCACAATTAAGTATGCTGATGGAAAGTGAAAATTTGTCACCTGTGCAACGTTTATGTGGAAATGATCCAGTGATCATCAGCTTTTATTACTAGCAGTATCCCAATCATCATACTATCAAATTATCTAAAGAGTTTATCCTTCTGGGGATGTTTTATTTTTTATTGTTTCAGCTGTTACAATCACAACAACATCAGCACCCATTAATCAGGGTCCGAATTAGGAAATTTGTGATGACCTGCTATTTTTTTCCATCGAAAAAAAAATCGCAGGTCAAATCTAACATCACCTGCTATTTATGAAGTTGGACAGCTATTTTTTTTTCTACATGTGCAAATCCACCAATAAGGCCTCTGTTAATTAATCTTTAGCTTCTCATGACCTTGGGAGGAAATTATGATGATGCTGAATTCTGTAATTATTAATTATTTGACTGCTTTAAGACATTGCAATAAAAAAGAAGTTTTATGTATGTGGTATTACTGTCTCCACTAAAACTTCGCTGACTGTCCAACTAAAAATGAGGTGGGCGTTTTTTATATTTATTATTATTAATTTTTTTATTTGGCACACATGTTCTTTAAAACTGAGCACCAATGGAAAGTTGATGTCAACTTTGATATGTCAAAGACAACTATTTCCTCTAATTTCTGCAATTAGAACTGCAAAAGCCTTGTTGACTGAATCATGTGGACTATATATACTTATATTTATCAAAAGTCTCCCCTTGTAAATTGCTGATTGCAATAAATTAGAATCAGCCACCAGAGTCCCGTTGGAATTATCAATTAACTGAAATGTCTGCTTAGAAAAACTTCAGCTTGTGAATAGAAGCCCAGGAAAAGAGGCCAACAATATTATTTACCATCGGTACCAACTGGAAAAAAACCCAACAGATAGTCCGATTCCGTTTCGTAACAGGTCCGACTTTTGCATGCACCGGACCACCGCGCATGAATTGACGTGCAGCAACCGGAAGTGAAATTGACGCGGGAAATGTTGACAGAGAAATCCAACAACAATGGCCAAAGATCGGCTTGGAATAAATTTTCAATGGATTATTTCTTGGATTGTCCGTTGCTTCAGATAGATCTAGACTCCTAAAAGGTATTTACGAAAATTGATCGCATTTTATCGTTTTTGCTGGATGAAATCCTACTTTCCGCATGCGACAGATAGATTTTTTTGCAACTTGTCACGGGAAAAATTCACTTGCCGGCGGCGGTAGGTAGGCAGGCGTTATTTCGACCGCTGCCTTGTTCTGCAGATTTTATTTTTTTAGTGGAGTATTTGTACGATGATATCGCCCACGAAGAATTCAATTTACGTTGTGTGCAACGGAAACAAAATTATATATAGGTAGGAAACTAAGGAATGGCCAGGAAAATTATGGCCTGCTACTTTCGGTCGAGATTTTTTTTCTTAGCAGGTCATTTTCCACATCGCCTGCTTTGTCAAAATTTTGGCCTGCTTTTAGCCAATAGCAGGCCGCCATTTCGAACGCTGTTAATTACAATAGGAAATATTCTACCACACGAAAGTTGCAATCATTCCTGGCTTCTTCAGTTATTGAAGTACCTGTAGTTTATTAGTTAGTACCTGTAGTTTATTAGTTAGTACCTGTAGTTTATTAGTTTAGTCAAATTATATGAACTCATCAAACTACAGTGTTATTGCTCACCTGCAAATCTGTAAGTGATTTTAACATAGTTTTCACCTGGTACTATATCTAAGTACCTTGGTGAAATTAATAGGTGAGTGAGTGAGTGAATATGATAACAATGTCGCTTTCAACACTATTTCAGTCATTATTAAAGGAGATACGTGCAGCATACATGTACCATACATAATCTTGTTCTTTTCATTTACAACCATACAAAGAGTCGGGTATAGGACACATTCCATTGAAATGTGGCACAACATGCACGTCTGCAGTCGAACATTGTATGTTATTCGTAGATCATTTCAGATTGTGTTTTAACAGCATTTTACCCCTTTGTATGCCATCGACTGTAATAAATCAACTAAATTAAATTTATTGTGAGGCACATCCGCAATGTGTCTGAGAATAGGAGCTAGGCACCAGAGATTACACAATGAGAGCACACAGTTTGAGACCAATTTTTATGTGCTGTTCGGCTACCGATCTTCTTAAATAAACACTTGTGAAATATGACACTTCATTATATAACTTCAAAATTCTCAAACTACTGAGTGTTAGTGTACTGGCTGGCTAATTGACAGACTTGTATTCATATTACAGAGAATACAAACAATCTTAGAATCTTCTACTAGCCCAGACAGTCACGTATCTTCAAGTAATTAGTAAATTGTCTAGATGTAGCTCTGGTAGTTAAAGCATTCCAAATTTAAAGTTCTGTATGGACAGCAAACTTTGCAACCCCCCACCTGTCCCCTCTATTTTATCATGTTTATCTTTAATCACTCACAGATACAAACAGATACTGTGGTAACCGAAATTCAACAAAGTTAGTTTCATAAAGGTTAGAATTTACCATAGAGGAGGTGGAACACTGAGGTGAGAATTGTGCCCACAAGCGGTAATTTAGGAAACGAGGGAATGAATTATGTAGAATACACCATACTGTGAACTACATATTAAGGATGTGGTCAAATGCAATGTAGAATCAGGACACGTGATTAAAATAGCAGATACAAGATATTTCATCCAAAAGGTTAACAATTATGCCTGTTATAGTGGGAATTGACAACGAAGGACCCAACCACCACACTGAGATTGTGTCAACTCAAATACAACGCTGTACAGTATCTCAGATACAACTTCTATCTGATTGGCCAGTACATATTGAACACACCATTGGCTTTTATTAGCCATGGCATCCCTCGCACTAACTGCACCCTATCTGACATATTGATTTTAACAGAACCATTTTAAATTTGTCTATTTTATGCCCATTTAACAGGGTTTTAGTGAGTGTTTATCTGTTTTCAGACAGTGGGTGATGTAAATGGCTTCAGATGCGAGTAGAAGAAATTTGAAAAAAATAAAAATAAAAAAGGAGTGAGCAAAAGTGTCAGTTGACCTCCAAAAGTACCAATTCTACAACAGCTGACTGTAGTACATGTACATATATTTTCTAATAATGTAATTCAAACCATGAATGCACATTGTAGATGAAGATAATATGTACCTGTAGAGTAAAATTAGACTTATTTACATGTAGATGAAGATAATATGTACCTGTAGAGTAAAATTAGACTTATTTACATGTAGATGAAGATAATATGTACCTGTAGAGTAAAATTAGACTTATTTACATGTAGATGAAGATAATATGTACCTGTAGAGTAAAATTAGACTTATTTACATGTAGATGAGGTACCCTATTTCTTCTAATTATTTAGATGACAAACATTAACTTCAGGCATCTGTAGAGAGAAATTCTGCTAATATTCTACAAATTTCACTGTCTGTCTTTTCAGTTCTTGGGATAAATAACATGTCCATGCCACAGTATTTAACCTCAATTGACATAAAGCTGGGATTTTTTCTGCTTCTATTTCTAAAATTGCTGTTCGAAAAATTAGAAGGAATAGGGTAGATGCCAATAAGCATCTTTCACCTTATTTGCATCTTCAATTTATGTAAACTGTTCTGTTCCCCAACTGCACTCTACATGTGTAATTGTATCCCATCAGTACAACATTCATTCTGAGTACTATTATTTTGAGTGCGCCCTAAATGCACCCCAACTGTGCCCTAAGACTGCGCCCTATTCTCTAATGGGGCGCATATAAGGCACAATTAAAATATTTGGAATGCGCCATAACCATATTGAGTCTGATGGCAAAATTAGGGGCGCAGATAGAGCGTGTGCTCCAATTCCGTCCCAACTGCTTCCTAGCTGTCTTAATTGATGCACTCTATTTGTACCTTAAATGCAACCGTATTCGCGCCCTATTTCTGTGAGGAATTCTCTGACATTTTCGGCTTGTCCACTGGTAAACTGTTGAAAGCTTGAGTGTGCATCCTGTAAGCATGGTCAAAGTATGTTCATGTTTATGAGGGATAGACACCAGACATTCACAACATCTCATGTAAACATGTGCATCTGTGTATATTATCATGATATTCCATCACTTGCAATGTCCATCAGGGGTACACAATGCATTTATTCACACGTTTTGGTATTGATGTTTTTCAGTTCTTTGCTTTTTTGCCATACTTAATATACACCAAGAGTCAAGCCATAAATATTATACTGCATATTCTAACACAGTGAACTATCAAAGATAATCACAATATTAAGACATTTCAGATGTAAATGTCAGTCACAATACGCCAGTATCTTGATGGGCAATCAAGATACAAATCTTTGGGTGAGAATCCATTCAAAAGATATATCACGATAAACAATAAATCATTTGAATTGAACCCATAACCTGCAGGCATGGAAATAATTACATATACATATATATCTCAATTTACCTCGTTAACATTTTAACTGCCTGTTAAACATGTTGAATAGATGATTCTAGCTCATCAATGTTAATCAGTCAATCATTATTACCCAGATTAACTCTATGCCTTAATGACATGATAGGACGCCTTTGCTCTGATAGAGATTTGCTCTGCTCAACCCAGAATGACACGATATGATGCTTCCATCAATTTGTCAGCTGCTTCTTTGGGTGTTACCTTGAATAATCTACAGGTTTACATGTGAATGAAAATGAAATTTATATAATGGTATATGACAGAGAGACTAAATTTCTGAGCTGGTATTGATGCAAGATTGAACACAAATAAACCACTTGAATGAAAACCCCGAGTGGTTCAAGTCCCCCGACGTTGAAACAATTGATTTGACTTGGAACCGTAACTTTCATTACCCAGCATGCAGAGCAATCCCAAGTGAGATCCAAGTACCCACAATTACCGAATTTGTCCTAATCCAGCCAGGATGATTTCATTAGATATTTTATGAACACAAAATTTCAACTTGGCCCGCAGATGGCGACTCCTATAGGCAGCTCAGCGTGAAAAACAATCCCAAGCTAAATCTTGAGGCGAAGTACCCTCATACAAAATTTAAAAAGAATCCGTTCAGTTTTTCAGGAGTTATTGTCCGGAAACTAAGTCTGATGGATGCAAAATTTTAACTTGGCCCCAGGTGGCGCCACCTATAGGCAGATTGGCGTGAACAACAATCCCAAGCGAGATCTTGAGGTGAGGTACCCAAATGCCAAATTTGAGAAGAAACCATTCACTTTTTCTAAAGTTATTGTCTGGAATCGAAACTTTGAACTTTGGCTCCCAAGTGGTGCCACCTAAAGGCGAATCAGTGCAAAAAACAATCCCAAGAGAGATCTTGAGGCTAGGTACCCATATACCAAATTTGAAAAGAATCCGTTCAGTTTTTCAAAAGTTATTATCCGGAAACAAAATTTAACGTTCCCCCTAGGTGGCGCCACCTACAGGTGGATCGGTGCAAAAAACAATCCCAAGCGAGATCTTGAGGTGAGGTACACACACACCATCAAATTTGAAAAGAATCCGTTCAGTTTTTTGAAAGTTATTGTCCGGAAACAAAATTTTAACTTTGCCCCCAGATGGTGCCACCTATAGGCGGATCGGTGCAAAAAACAATCCCAAGCAAGATCTTGAGGCGAGGTACCCACACACCAAATTTGAAAAGAATCTGTTCAGTTTTTCAAAAGTTATTGTCCGGAAATGAAATTTTAACTTTGCCCCCAGGTGGTGCCCCCTATAGGCGGATCGGTGCGAAAAACAGTCCCAAGCGAGATCTTGAGGCAGGGTGCCCACAAACTAAATTTGAAAAGAATCCGTTCAGTTTTTCAGAAGTTATTGTCCGGAAACCAAGTCGGACGGACGCACCCCAATACTATAGTACTACTAGAAATCAGACTATGTTAATGTATAATCAGAATTACTGATGGGACAGATTTACATATCTATCATGTCTTTGTTAATATTCAACAGAACACCTGACAACTGGACATGTACATGTAAAGACTAAGCTTCACATGATCAGCAATCAGATTTCACACTGAACCCATGCCTCAATATGAATGGTAAAATGACTGTACAGGGGCATATACAGGACCAATTCATAATGACTGTACAGGGGCATATACAGGACCAATTCATAATGACTGTACAGGGGCATATACAGGACCAATTCATAATGACTGTACAGGGGCATATACAGGACCAATTCATAATGACTGTACAGGGGCATATACAGGACCAATTCATAATGACTGTACAGGGGCATATACAGGACCAATTCATAATGACTGTACAGGGGCATATACAGGACCAATTCATAATGTTAACCGGTACCTAAATTCCAGAAAATAACAGAAACTCCCAAATCTAGATTTGTTTGAAAGTTTAGGGTTTGAAAATCTCAAAACCTTTCTTATTTTAAGGCTTTCTTCATGATTTTGTGCATATTTACTTTGTTGATTATATCCCAACCCTCACGGAAATAGGGCGCGCGCCCTATTTAGGGTGCGTGCCCCATCTGCGCCCCAATTACTTGCGCCCTATTTCCGTGAGGGAAATTTGAAGGTGCTGTCGGTACCAAAATTTGAAACCTGTATTTGACCTTGCTATAATAACATGGAATCCTTGAATAATCTAATCTGGTCTGAGAACAGGAGAATTCTAGAACCATTTCATATTTCTTGTACTTTGTACTCCAGAAATTTACCATCAATTGAGAACACTTCTATGTACAGGTGAACTCAACCATGAACATGATACTGTATATCATATTGTAGAGGAATTAATGTATTGTTTTGATCACATGTGAATAATCATACATCTTAATCTTGTCTTCGCTGTTCCTCAGATGTTGTCATGGAATCTAGGGAAATTCCACCCCAGCTACTGAAACTGTTCAATATTGATATGAATTATGACTATATCTTATTGTTGGAGGGAATGGGTTACATGGCAGGTTATTTGCACGGCCAGACTATCATGGTAAGATCTCTGAAGTACACACCCATAGTACAAATCCATCTACCCCAATACATCTACCAAATCAATTTTCAGATCTGTCTTTTCTGTGTCCCAGCTTGTAACAAGTTGACCACAATTAATGTCACAGCTGCAAGATTAATCCATTCAATTCTGAGTAGATAGAGTAAATAAATCAGAGCTTGCATGGAACATGTGGATAAAATTGAAATGTTGAAACCTGCTTTATATTGAACAAGTATAGTAGGACAAACTAATGTAACTCAGCCACACACTTGTCAGTGCAGACAGGCTTCTAATTTATACAGGCTCAGATACCACGGTAACTAAAGATACATACATAAGACTGCCCAGAACCGACAAAAGTTTCCTTTTTTTTCAGGTTCTCCATTTCAGTATTCAACACTAGACCTTTCCCCTGCATGGTGAAAACTACAAATTGAAATTTTGATTCTACATTATTATTTTACAAGTAGATCTGAAATGGTCCTACCATTTAGCCGCATGTCTGAAAATTACATGGTTGATTTCTTGCATTTGGGTTTTTCACTCGTTTTACATGAAAACCTGTTTTCTCAAAAAGTTCCATATATGGTAAAGTCAAAATTTGGATGCCCCAGTTCTGGGGATGTTAAAAATAAGCTATAGCTTGAAATTCGATAAAGTTCAAAATTTCCATTTCAAAAGAATAATTCAACAACTGAGTTTGAATATCCAGTTAATTGGAATTTTTATGTTAGAACCAGGCCAGGGCATCTCTAAGTCACATGTATGTCTAAATAATTCCCCCAAAATGATTTCGGAAATGCTTCAAACCAGCTGATCAATCTGAAAATTGTGGGGCCAATATGAAAACAGAATGATATTTGAAACAAATTTCTCCATCATAGCTTTGGCCAGAAACTGAAAATGCATGGATATGTAAATGTTGAATTATTCCCAATTTTTCACACTTTACAATAAGATGGACAGACAGAACTAGCTATCACAATACACACCCTCATCAACTATTGGCAGGCATATTCCTATCAATTCCTAACTCTTACATGTTAAATCAGCCCAATGTAGGGTGTCCATCAGTTGCAGACACTGCTTTGCCTCCGTTCATTTGAAAAATCCTATGACCCAACCTATGGGCCAGAATAAATCAGGACAAACAATTCCATAAATCATACATGTGCAAGCAGAAGAAATGTCGAGAAAAGAGACAATAGCATAATTTGAGCCTGTATGTATGATGATGGCGAGTCGGACCCTGGCCGTTACCATGTATACCAGAGATAACACCATTAACAACATTATTACAGTCGAATGGTTCGAGGTCATTTATCTTGTAACGATACTTGAATGTGATTCTATCTTTGACTACATCACGCTAGAAATGCCATCGAGACCCTGGCTCCTGTCTCGGCCTATTGATTATCCATGGAGAATTCCTCCTTGCCACCTGTCCTACATGTAAAGGTTCCAGAATGGGTCATCTACGATAATTTAACAACCCTTCATCACTTGCCTTCGGTGTCTTGATTTGATGCAGCATTGGGTGGGTTGGTGGTCGAGGCATTTAGAAGGATGTGATAGGATGCATGACAATGTCAGAACCCTTAAGAGTTCCAATCAAGGGAGGTTACTGAAATCTATAAAGCACGACAACTGCTGTTCACATCATGTTCATGGAAAATGGACTGTTCACAATTTCTCATATATTAACATGATAGCTACATGTAAACCAGAAGAAAAGGAATATAATACAAAAGAAAAGGAATATAATACAAAAGAAAAGAGTGAACTTGACATTTTCATATGCAAAATACACAACTTCCAATTCTGTGTTGAGTACCATAGTATTTAACTGTATCTATTTGTCTTCTAGACACCAATGAAAAATTATTTCACTGAAAGCAGGAAACAAACCTTCAAATTAATCCATAGTAAGGAAATAAAATATCTTGGTGACACCTGGAAACAGATCCTGTAAGATATTATCAACAGGGAATGGCGAGGTAAGTCATTACTGGGGAAGAGGACAACCACGGTGGACTATACAGATTTTCCTGAACCCTTCAAATTTTTTTCCGATTTCTTCTGAAATGGCTTGTAGTATGGTCGTGAAAATTTGTACACTTGCCAATCTAGATACCAAGATCACATCCAAATGAAAAAATATGGAAAAGTTATGATAACCCCATCACTAATTAAATTATCCTACCCCCAATTCTGAGGACAAAATTCATTTGGCTGTTCTAATGCATTTGATCTCCCTCTAAAATAATTGAATTGATGGAGAAATAATGGATTATATGCATGATTCTGAACCATTTTGTCAATTTCCTGTTCTAATGAAATCACCCCCTGATTATGGTAGACTATTGCTCTACCCTGGCAGTCTTGTATTCATGGACATACATGTATATCATTATGGTAGACTATTGCTCTACCCTGGCAGTCTTGTATTCATGGACATACATGTATATCATTATGGTGGACTATTGCTCTACCCTGGCAGTCTTGTATTCATGGACATACATGTATATCATTATGGTGGACTATTGCTCTACCCTGGCAGTCTTGTATTCATGGACATACATGTATATCATTATGGTGGACTATTGCTCTACCCTGGCAGTCTTGTATTCATGGACATACATGTATATCATTATGGTAGACTATTGCTCTACCCTGGCAGTCTTGTATTCATGGACATACATGTATATCATTATGGTAGACTATTGCTCTACCCTGGCAGTCTTGTATTCATGGACATACATGTATATCATTATGGTAGACTATTGCTCTACCCTGGCAGTCTTGTATTCATGGACATACATGTATATCATTATGGTGGACTATTGCTCTACCCTGGCAGTCTTGTATTCATGAACATACATGTATATCATTATGGTGGACTATTGCTCTACCCTGGCAGTCTTGTATTCATGGACATACATGTATATCATTATGGTAGACTATTGCTCTACCCTGGCAGTCTTGTAT
>JAVTVY010051983.1:0-26171 GCA_036873755.1 Hanleya hanleyi
TAGGGAAACGGTGAGAAGGATCAGGAGACTGAACTGTCGACGTACGAGAACGGCGTACCGGAGAACGGGAGCGCCGTAAATTAGTACCAAAATGAACCGGTGGACGAGCACTACGGATCGGAGAACGAGATCGTCGAACCGGGGCAATAAAATCACGAACAGGTGAAAACAAACGATGAGGTGGTGAACCCGAGCGTTGTGTACGAGAACGTGAATGGTAATGTGAACTTGAGTGTCGTGTAGCAGTATGTGAACGACGATGTGAAGAATCAACAATTGCGGGGATTGATGTTCGTAAGCCCACAACCTGAACACTTAATGGTAGAACCGAACAGGCTTCCATAGATTTTTCAGAACTAGGAAAACTATGTCTAGTCTTAACCTGTAAAGGAGAAATTGACACTCTACGTCGTTTCTTTGATTTCTTCCTACTAACAGATACATGTGGAGAACCGATAGGTAAAGGAGAAATAACCTGGGGTGAAGATTCCTTTTGTTCGACGGGAACAATAGACTGGCCAGGCTTGACCGACCTGGCCTTTGTTGAGCGTAACAAAGGAACTGGTTTTGGATCGACCCTAGACAATGAAACTCCGGACCGGGTCAAGCTGTCTAGCAACCTGGAATTATCATCGTGTAGGACGGTACCGCTTGGAGGTATACAAACTGACACGGGAGACTGAGGGTCTTGACCAGCTCGGTCAAGATCCTCATTACACTTTACATCATTAACCAAAGAAATCTCTAAGACCCGTCTGTCGATCTCCGACAAAGACGGGTCATCACAAGCATGTAACAGAAAAGCCCGACGGGCCTGGGCATAATTCTTCCAGGCCGCCGGATTCCATAATACACATTCCGCGCACGTGGACGCCCGGTAACATAAATCTTTACAAGACAAACAAGCCGTATGAGCGTCTAAAGGGGATAAATTTTTCCCGCACGTACGACAAGGAATACCAGTCGGAACTTCAGACATAATAATACAGTAAGTAAGTTCCGAATGAATAACAAAAACAACACTTGATAAAGGATATTACACCAGCGAGACAACAACAACCAATGTTGTAAGATTGCCTCTGAATACTTCCCTAGATGTGCACTGCTCGAGCAAACAAGAGAAAGAGGATAGGAATGAGGCTACAGTCGCCTTTATAGTGGCCACGCTGGAATTGAATGAAGAGCTCTCCTAGGGGCGGACAACTCTCTCCTAGGGGAGTTAACTTTTTCTTTTAAACTTCCGTTTTCTACGTTTGATTGTGCAATTAATAAGGGATTAAAGGGATTAATTAAAGCAGGTTTAAGACTTAGGTAGCAAACTAAATTGTTAATGAGAATATTAAATGAAAATCCGAGGGATTGAAGCTCCCCGATGTTGAAACAATTGATTTGGCTTGGAACAGTAACATTCAGTACCTGGCATGGAGAGCAATCTCAAGTGAGATCCAGTGGCAATGTACCCACAATTGAGGGTTTCAGAAGTTGTTTTTGGAAATTGGAAATGTTAACTTGGTCCACAGGTGGCATCATCTATAGGTGGATCGGCATGAAAAACAATTCCAAGCAAGATCTTGAGGCAAGGTACCCACATTCCAAATTTGGAAAGAATCCATTCTTCAAAATTTATTGTACAGAAACAAAATTTGGCCCCCAGGTGGTGCCACCTATAAGCAGATCCGAGTGAAAATCAATCTCATGTGAGTTTGAGGCGAGGTACCCACATACCAAATTTGAAAAGAATCTGTTCAGTTTTGCAGAAGTTATTGTCCAGAAAAGAAGTCGGATGGACGGACCCCAATACAAGTTACAAGTAGACTCAAAGGTGCAATCTTTCCCAATTTCTTGTACATTTAAAATAGGCTACTATATTAAGTCCACAACATGAAGCTGCGCTATCGAAACCCCTCGGCTCTGAACCCCAGCCATTATAATGTAAGGGTGTCTCTACCAATTGATTGGCTTGTGGGAAGAAATATTTACCCCTGGTATTGTAAGTGTACTTTCTTTGAAAAAAAAAAAGTTTTCCTCCCCTTAAATTAATTTGTTTCTGGAATAAATACATACACTATAGATATACGTTTGTCATATCTTGGTAAACACAACTAAAATTGCTGAAATGGAAATCATTAGAAGAGAGCCAAATTTGGGGAAACATTTAAGCGGTGGGAATATAAAATGACGTGTGGCAACTAAAAAGTGTTGTTAGGTTAGGTTGTTAGCAAAACAAAAAAGTAAAACTACAAATCATGTTGTGAATAAATTTTGTTTATTATAATTACTGATAAAAAAACTTGTTAGTGGAACAAGATGAGTGAATCATATTAGTAGAATAAGATCAATCAGGTGGGGGAATGGTTAGCAGTCCATTTTTGGGAGGGATGAATAACTGTTAATGGAACTTTAATGGAAAAAGATCAATAACTTCAATGAACGAACTGTTTACGCACCTTTTGTGGGAGATATTTAATTGAATGCGACCCAGACAGCCTTATGAAAGGAGTAATAGGTCTCTGAAACACCACACTGCACGTTTGGAATGTTTGTATAGATGTGGTCAATTGTTGTTCTCATGTCTGTTGTTGGTGACAGTAGGAATTAGTGGATTTTATTAGACAAGGGGCATAACTCTGCAAAATACTTTCTGACACGACTCATTTTCGATAGGCATCTAGTTCAGGTCAAGAGAAACTACTGTAACACGTCCACCATAACTGGCGCTGCTGCTGCGGGGGCCATGGACCTCTATGGTCGATTTTTTTTTGTCGATATCTCATATCATTGATGAAGAGTATGATTTGAAAATGGAGATATCGCTGATGAGCTTAACATAATCTAATACAGCGGATGGCACCCATATTGGATTATGCACATCCATAAAACATAATACCAACTTTCCTCTCACCAATGTCCATGCACTCCCCAAGTTTGAAGTAGATTGGTTGAATCGTTCTAGAGTTATTGTCCAGTCAAGATCTAAATGCTGAAAATCTAAGACGACTGCAGTTGGCGTCGATCAGTTGAATTATTCTAGAGTTGTTGTCCAGACAAGATGCAACTGCTTAAAATGCAATATCGCTGGTAGATGGTAGCCAAATTGGATTATGCTCATTCATCAAACACAATCCTAACCGGGATCTCACCAAGGTCAAGGGACTCCCCAAGTTTGAAGTAGATCAATTGAATCGTACTCCAGCTATTGTCCGGACAAGATCAAACTGCTTAAAATCCAATGAAATTTAGTATGGCTGATGGTGGCCATATTAGATTACGCACATTGCTGAAAAACAATCCCAACCGTCCTCTCACCAATGTCAAGGCACAATCCAAGTTTGAAGTTGATCGGTTAAATCGTTCACGAGTTATTGTCCGGACAAGAAAATCTAAGATCCAACCGCTTATAATCCAATATGGCTGACGGCAGCCATATTGGATTATGCACATTGCTGAAAAACAATCCCAACCATCCTCTCACCGATGTCAAGGCACTCCCCACATATGAAGTAGATCGGTTGAATCTTTCTCGAGTTATTGTCCGGACAAGATCCAATTGCTCATAATCCAATATGGCTGACGGCGGCCATATTAGATTACGCACATTGCTGAAAAACAATCCCAACCGTCCTCTCACCAGTGTCAAGGCACACCCCAAGTTTGAAGTTGATCGGTTAAATCGTTCACGAGTTATTGTCCGGACAAGAAAATCTAAGATCCAACTGCTTATATTCCAAAATGGCTGACAGCGGCCATATTGGATTACGCACATTGCTGAAAAACAATCCCAACCGTCCTCTTGCCAATGTCAAGGCACACCCCAAGTTTGAAGTTGATCGGTTAAATCTTTCACGAGTTATTGTCCGGACAAGGAAATCTTACGGAATTACGGACACCGGTGTTTCTAAGTCCCCCTACTAATTAGCGGGGGACAAAAAGGGGCATAACTCTGCAAAATATTGTCCGAGATGACTCATTTTTGATAGGCTTCTGATTTACGTGAAGATAAATAGATGTAACAAGTTTGGTTGCCATGCATGAAACGGTTCCGTAGATATCGTGGTAACGGACGGACGTACGGACGGACGGACAGCCGTACATGATGACGACAATACCCCTAGGCCAAAGTTGGCCGAGGGGTAAAAACTAGATACAGTTGATCGAATATGATCAATGAAGCATCATATCTGCATGCATATGGAGTGAAGTACATGTAAACATTCATTATTTCTAAAGATAATTCCAAGCAATATATTATGGGAAATTATCCACATGTACGGTAATCTCTCTAATAATTCAATCACAGGAAGTGAAATTTCCCACCATAAAATCTGGGGGTGATTCAATTTATTAGAACAAGATGTTAAAGTCATCATAAACCCTCAAGTAAAGTTTTCATCAGATGAAAGAGCGTTGCAAATAGTGTCAGTAAATATTTATTGTAATTTTTTACGATTTTATTACACAGAGTAAACTGCAAATTAAGCATGGTATTCTATGGTGGCCTGTTGCAATCATATCTAGGTCCAGTGACATCACACTACCTTAATACATATATTTCAAACTGTGTATGCACTTTCCAATGCTTGATTCAAGCTTAAGGTGTGTATACTTTCAGTTTCAACACAGACTCACTGTTCCAATGTGCATGTTTCACCAAAATCTGGGAGATGGTAACTCATAAGTATCCAGTCATTTTGAATCTTGCATTTAATTTCCCTGTTTGGTGAAACATGCACACTGGAACAGTGAGTCCCTGTTGAAACTCAAAGTATACACACCTTAAGCTTGAATCAAGCATTGGATTGGTTGGTTGGTTGGTTGTTTGAATTTTAACGTCGCACCTAACCTTATTGGTCACAGGGCGACGATGACCCAAACAAACATACCCTAACAAAACCCTAATCCTAACAAAAACCTAACCAAAACTACAAAATTTCTTGAATTTCGAATTTTGAAAATTAGGTTCTACAGACACTGATCACAATGGATCCTCAGAGAGCCCAATCTGTTTGGTACTTTAATCTACCTCCTGTGCCAGACAAACATGGTATGGTAAACCCTGCTGCTCTAAGCTGGAGGGCTCAAGCATTGGAAAGTGCCTACCCAGTTTAAAATATATGTATTAAGGCAGTGTGACATCCCTGAACCTAAATGTGATTGCAACAGACCACCATAGAATACCACGCTTTATTTGCAGTTTACTCTGTGTAATAAAATCGTAAAAAATTACGATAAATATTTTCTGACACTGTTCATTTGATGGAAACTATAAATGAGAATTTACGATCACTTTAACAAAATGTTTCAAAATCCTGTAGATAATCTAAGTACTGTTTCTTTGTTATTTCAATGATTTTAGAGAGTGATCAAATTTATTAGAACAGCTGATTGAATTTTGTCCCCAGACTGAATTTTGATAGGGGGACTGAATTGTTAGAGGGATTACCATGCCCAAGGATTTATTAAGGACTTCGAGAACCATGTGCTGTTGTTACAGAGTATTTTGGAGAATGCTGGAAAGCATGCCTGAAGATTATGACTTTGCATGTGCAGTTCAATTAGTTCCTGAACTTGCGTAAATGTTAAATACTGGATGTGCAAGTTAAGCATGAAACAGAACAATGAAGTGATAACCTTACCATTGGGCTGTCTCACTTTTGGTCAGTCTAAATTATGTACAATATGGAATAAGCTCTTACAAGATACAGAAATAGAAAGATTACCATCAAATATTGACATAGATAATACTTTCTGTCCTTAAATGTGAACTGCAAAGCTTTTCATTTTTCTGCTAAAATGTCAGAAATCAAGGCCTTTGTAGTTATAGTTGTTTGTGTGCGGTAATATTTCTGTGGATCATTTTCTTCTTCCGAGATAAGTCCAAACTTATACCACCAGAAAATGGAAGCCAAACTTTTGAAAAAGTTTCTTTATTTGCCAATAAACGAAGATAAATTTAGGAAATAAATGGTATGGTTAAAAATTAATTGCCTATATCTCAGTATTTGTATGGGAAACTTTCCATTTCTGTATTTTGCAGAAGCTTATTCCATGTGGTGTATATTTAGACTGGTCAAATTGGCATAAATTTCGTTTCATGGTCAATCTTTTTCTCCTAATGAGACCACTCTCAAACAAAAATCATAGTTTTCAATGATTTTCTGATTTTTAGGCCATAGTGATCTTTGACCTTGACCTCAATTCTGGTATGTGACACATAACAAAATTGAAACTGTAGATAGAAAACTGTCACAGATATAGACCAGACACAAACGGTTCAATGATTTACTCAAGTTCAAAGGTCACTGTGGCCCCAAAATAGGAAAATCATTAAAAACACAGCAGATCAGGGGGGTGATGATCTGTCATGTACCAAAATTGAGGTCACGGTCGAAAGTGACATCAAAATCAGGAAATCGTTCAAACTCGCAAAATAAATTGTCAGTACAGATATGTAAAGGGAATATGATGTCCTGTACTAAACTTTAGGTCAAGGTCAAGGTCACCCGTAAATCAGGAAATCATTAAAAAAATCACGGGGCATGATGTGATGGTGATTTCTGTCCGTCCCTTTGTGTCCGGTAGCTGTGACAGGTTTGTATCTACAGTTGCAATTTTTTGTCAGTAAGCAAAATACACGGAGTGGAAATGATGTGTCACTATGGCATGAAGGTCAAAGGTCACTATGGCATGAAGATCAGGAAATCGTTGAAAATTGCTAATTTTTTGTGTGTTGATTCATTTGGAGGAAAAGATGTCATACATGTATAACAAAATTGAGGTCAACGGCCACAGTGACCCCAGAAAAGGGAAATCATTAAAAAAACCTGCCACTTTGTTTTAGTAGGAACATTAGAGGGAGCATCACATACCAAAATTGGGGTCAGGGTCAAAGGTCAAGGTCACTGGGACTTCAAAATCAGGAAATAATTAAAAATCACAAAAAAGTTGATACTTCAGTCAAATTCCAAAATTTAGGTCATGGTCAAAGATCAAGGTCAATGTGACACCAAAATCAGGAAATCATTACACACAATGTTAGGGGAGAGACAATGTGTCGCATACTAAAATCGAGGTCACGACTAGCTAAGTACAGAGATCGAGACTAGCTCAATATACCCTTTATATATTGCATTAGCAAATAGAACTGATTCTTATTTTGACCTCTGTGACCAACTAGAGGTTCATCTGGATGGGACTTATCCTTGGGATCTTTAGGATTGTGCAAAGATCCAAGACTAGCTCATGTTGCTCCTTAGCTTTTTGTATTCACAAGCGAATAGGACTACTATTCACATTTTGATCCCCATGACATTTGAAAATATGTCAAGGTTACTCTAGAATGAACTTGACCTTGGGACAGGATTGAGCCAAGATTAAGAACTTGAAGCTGACTTTGATGCCCACATAAGGCAGAATGGTGCCACAGACCTTGGGGTCGTAAGATCTAGCTCTCTTTGTTCTATGGATCGGATGTAAAAAGGAATAGGTCAGTTATATGTCAAAGTCAGTTAAACATGTTAAATGGGAAAGGTTTCTAGTCAATCATCAGTTGCATATGTAGTATGAATTTGGAGAGTCTAGATGTAATCCTTCAAAAATTATCACCAATACTAGAATATAACCTTGACAAAATAGGCCAAGGTCAGTCATCTTCAACAGGCTTCGGACCCATTGCCAGTTGTATATGTCAAGCCTGACAATAATCCTTCAAGAGATATTGTGTTAACAAGCAAGATGGACAGACAGACAACACACACAACTCTGTTTGACCAGAACGGACCATGGGGTAAAAATCTTTGCCATCACAATCCACTGTATAGCACAAACTGAACTGAGCTTATAGCATCAGGGCCGTAGTCAGGATTTACTGAGGGGTGGTTCGCCTTCACTTCAAAAGGGCACATCAGGGGGTTCGCTGTATGGGAAAAGGGGCAAATAGGGGGTTCGCTTCAGTGTGAAAAGGGCATTTATATGAGAAAAATATATAATATTTCCGAAAGGGGGGTTTTCCCGAAGTTTGATACCAATCCACGACATCGAACTGGAGACTACGCACAGCTTATTAAAGGTGACGGGGATGGACTGATAGGACGAAAATTCTTATTGCAACATACAACTTTGTCTATCGACAGGCATACTGGTATAAACAAAGACTGCAGAATCCTCCACCCTGTGATTTGTTGAATACAACACAAACCGAACTCCCAGAAAAGGATGGTAGATATGCAGGACAGATTAGAACTCATACATGGCTACAGGAGTTACAGCTGCACGGTTAAATATAATTGATCAACGTGCTAAACATTCTTTGGAAAATATTACTTACGAGAGTGCTCTGCAGGCTCACTCTGTAAACAGCATTGGTTATCATTGGTTAAATTACGGGAGGAAAACAAGCTTGAATTGTTTGACAAGCGTATTTGTACTATTGATTCACTCGCCAGTAATAAATCACCCACTATTATTGAAGATGCATTCACACAATGGAACATATGAATAAGAATTATGATAACTACAAAATAGGATATATTTCATAATCAGAAACTAAATGGGTTACGTCTGCAGTTCATGAGCAAATTGAAGAAAACGCTGTCAAATATAGACTGAAGACCCTGCCAAAAATATCAAAGGTGTGTCGAAAATTGAGGACCATGTGGTCTTGGTCTGTCGTCTGTGTAAGTGTTGTGCTAGGTGAAATGGCAAACCATCGTGTCAATAATTCTGAGATGTGGCATTCTGGAATGTCTGGGCTCTAATTAGCATTAACTCTGTAATGAAACATAACAATGTCAAACTTTCGAGCCACTATGTTACGATGAGCTCCAAACTATATAAACCGAAGCACACATTCAGTGGGCTCTGAGAAACAATATGACTAAATCCCAGGTGAGATGGAATGTTGATCTTTAAATGTGCCGAGAAAGCAAATCATGAAAGTTTTTAATACCAACCTCATTCTGGTCGCGTCAAATCTGTATATACCCCTGCTTAGCAGCTCTGTTCGTTCCCCATTCAACGACAAAGAAGGAGAATGACCCCGCCACACCAAACACCACCAGTATGAGTAACTGCCACTCCAGTACCAACTTTAAACTGTAAGCAAACCCTACAGCAGCTGCCACTGACTGAGGAGAAATGGAGAATAGACAGGGGTTAGGTCAACCTGTAACCATCTGGGTCATCTATATGCGGTAAGACTGACCCTGGGATTGTGTGTATCCATTCTCAGTCCACTTTCGACAACGCAAGTGGGAATTTCCTGAAATCAATACCACTTGACTTCATCAGCCAATCAGCTAAAGTTTACCGACGTAACCCCAACGTAACCCGCCATTTTCGAGTCATGCACTGCCCTACTTGTTCAAAATTACAGATCTACAATGCCTCTTGGGCGATACAAAAGTTATTCATACCTATATCCTTTGTTAAGCCCAGCCAATATCTGTTTCCGAAGTGGTATGAAAACCTGTAATTCATCAGATTTCTCCAGTCCGTTCTCCGCCGGATGAAGGCCGAACAGAATCCGGTAAAGTATCGGATATTGCTCCGCGATAATGGAGACAAACGATTCGCAAGCCATCTTATGGATGGCGCAGTGTACGCAAATAGGGTTAGGTTACACCAATTTTATTTTTTTTGCACAGGCAGATTTTTTTTTTCTCTTTTCGAGATTGGAATATAAGTTTTGATCAAAATGTTCCCATTGTCCATATTTTGGCATTATGAACATAGCCAAACGAGTCAAAACTCATCTATCTGCAGAAAGAAAGTCAACTGTCCAGTTGTTTTTTATTTTTATTATAACCTTCAATCTTGAAAAAAAGAACATCGTAGAATTTATTGGAACAAGAACTTGTAAAATGGTCCAAAACCATGCAGATAAGTGTAATTCATTATTTATTCCAAACTGTAACATGACTGAAGAAGTGTGCTAAAATTAGCACCTCTGACTGTTCGAAGTGTAATTGCAGCAGCAGCATGGTAACTCCTAGGTGGAAATAGAAATCTTACCTGGACAAATTTGTATAATGCAAAGGCTGGAGCACTGTCCTCTGGGAACATAAACCCTAATATTGAGTATAGCTGAAACACAGATGGAAGAACATTGACCGTAAAAATCATGTAATGACACATACATGAACCTGGAAAAAGGACGAAAAATCTTCAACAATTTATACAGAAGACATTAGATCACTCTTTGAGCATTGCAGCATACGTAATTACACATTCGGGATGATATTTCAGACATGCAATCCATGCAGCATTGTGTTGCATATGCAGGGGTCATGGTTATTACAGCAAGAAAAAGAAATAAATATAGAAGGTTTTTCCTGAAAATATAGGAGAGGTACATGTATAGGAATATTTTTCTTGAATTACAGGAATTTATAGGAAGAAATGAAAGTCTGAGTGTGTAGATATAAGACAGTTGATATGATACTATTCCTACGAAGTAGGCTACAGATCGCAAATTGTCCGGTAATGAGTGAGTCCATCCGAATCCTTTCGTCGGCAAAATAAGGAGAACCGTTGACATTAGAACCTTGATTTTTGGCATGAACGTGCATTAGGGCATTGTTACCAGCAAGTTCTGATCTGAAATAATTCTGATTTAAATTAGATTGATAATTAACACTTCAGTATATTGTTATAGATGTATGTGAACTGTAGCCTTTAACGTGTATCCTATTTCACATTGGCCACATCAGCTTCAAATTCAGGTCAAATTACACACAGCTAAAAATACCCTGTCCCACTGTATGTCTTTGTACCGGTTATGCTCAGGAGAATGACATAGAATCATTATTATCTTGTGCAGAGAAGGTGTTGGTCTTGAGTTGAATTACCGTAAACTACATAAATGCTACCTTTCTACTATAGTACTATATATAAAAATTTGTTGTATTGTTGGGAAAATAATGCGATTCAAAAAGTTGTTTTGATCCTGGACAAGGGCACTGAAAACCATTAAAGATATGTAAATGTATTTTCACACGTAAAGCTTGAAATCTACTGAATCTATATTATTCAATCGGTTTCCTTTAATTAAAAAATTGTAAAATTAAATGGGCGATCGTTATTTATTTTGGAATGAAGGCGCATTAGGAGACTGTTACCAACAAGTTCTGAGCTGACCTGCTTTTGATGAAAATTTCTGGTGATTTTTGATGAAAATCACTGGCGATTACTGGGCGGTGCCCATCTTAGTATAGGCAGGATTTCAACTGGGGGTGGGGATTTCCAAGAGTTCAGTTCGCGTTCGAGTCCTAATGCCTACTGTACTTTGTAGGTCCTGTGACGTTAGTCACACTGCTCATGTGAATAAAACGCTAGGCATTGACAAGAACATTTTACAGAGGCACAGACTGCTTTAAGAAAACGGGGAGCTTTTCAACACAAAACAAAATTCAATGGGGGTTAGTCAAGGAGGGGTCTCCCTACCTGAACAAGAGCCCAAGGGGCTTCAATATACGCCCGTATATCTGGAGTTACATTGGTTCAAATTTCAAGGTTGTTTAATAGCCTTGATTCCAGTTGATCTAGCAATCCAGAGAAAGGTCTACAATTTTTTGCTTATAAGAATGTAACATATATCCCATCTTATATTGAATGATAAACTAAAATGAGCTTAACTCTTGGTAACTAGTTGACCTTGAAGCAAGAGCTGAGAGCTCACATATCCCACACTGAAATCGACAATAGTCAAACACAAGAAAATAGTAGTTTTCCTGCAAATGGATTCCTTTCAGACGAGAGAATTTTTCATGAAGGAAGAAGAAAGTGATGAAGTAAACCTTTGTTCTTGAGTTAATAAACAGGTGTGAAGTTCATAAAGGACTCCTCTTCCCGTTAAAGAGGTAGTAGCGTCATTTAGAAAATATTCAGCAAATAACATATTTCGATAAAAGATATTTAGTAGTTGAGATTAACTATTGTGAACACTTTTCTGTGACCTCAATTTTTAATATCACGGGCATTGAAATCACATTTCTGACATTCTCTGAAAAACATGACAGCACCTGCACTTGGCTTCAGTGCCTGAGATGACGTCGCAAAACACGCATCAGCATTCTGAACATGGATGCTTTGCAACGTCATAGAACTTTTATTGTACTGTGATGCCTTCTATCGTGACGTCATGGACACCAGGTCACGTTATCCGACGTCATCTCAGTCATTTCCCATTTCCATCTTGTTCACTAGATCGAATTTGAAAATCTAACAATATTGGTCTCTACACGAAATTCAAAATTTCGCGACATGAAAAGCCTTTGGAAAATGTTGCAGATATCATAATGTTCAGTTTACCCGAACAATTAAAATCACGCTACTACCTCTTTAAATTAGTAAATGTATGGTTTTTATTTCACAACAGTTTAACTAAATGAAGCGTTTCAAACATGGGAGATAACTCCACAGGACAATACCATAAATGCAGGGAAAAGAACTTCGAATATTCCAACAATATTCCAACACATTTATTCAGCTATTAAAGCTTGGTTCGGTTTTAGGGGACAGGGACCTAGACCTTTGACAAATTGATCTCATATGTATGGCTCCACTTTGCCATGCGAGTAAGGTATACTCAAAGTTTGGTACCAATCCATACCTTGAAACTAGAGCTATCGCATGGACAACAAATGTTAATGGATGAATGGACAGAACGCAACATCTCATTACACGACCTCGTCTTCGACAGGCATATGAAAATATGACTTTTAATGATTTCTTGATTTTGGGGTCACAGTGACCTCGACCTTTGACCTTGAACTCAATTTTGGTACACAACACATGGTCTTCCCTCAATCTATCAATGCACACAAAAAATCATGATTTTTAATGATTTCCTGATTTTGGGGTCACAGTGACCTTGACCTTTGACCTTGGCCTAAATATTGGTACATGACAAACCATCTCCCCTTAATTTCTCAATGGACACAAAAAATCATGATTTCTAACAATTTCACGATTTTGGGGTCACAGTGACCTTGAACTTTGACCTTGACCTACATTTTGGTATGTGACACATTGTGTCCCCCTAATGTATCTACTGACACAAAAAAATGTTATTTTTAATAATATCCTAATTTTGGGGTCAGTGACCTCTGACCTTGACCTAATTTTTGGTATGCATCACTTCATTTCCGCCTATTGAATCCACTCACAAAAAATTAGAAATTTTTAACGATTTCCTGATTTTTCAATCACACTGACCTTTGACCTCTGACCTACATTTAATATGCAACACATCGTTCCCCCCCTAGGGCATCCACTCACCAAAAATTAGAACTGTAGATAGAAAACTGTCAACGATCAATGATTTCCTGATTTTTGGCAACAGTGACATTTGACCTCTGACCTCGACCTCAATTTCGGTACGCGACACATCATCTCCACCTGGTGTATCCACTCACAAAAAATTGCAACTGTGGATAGAAAACGTTCACAGATATAGACCAGACACGAACACTTCAGTGATTTCCTGTTTTTTAGGCCAGTGACCTTTGGCCTGTGACCTCGACCTTCATTGTGGTACGCGACACATCCTCTCCCTGTAGGGTATCCACTCACCAAAAATTGGAGCTGTGGATAGGAAACTGTCCCAGATATAGACCGGACACGAAAACCGGACAGACGGACAGACGGACGGAAACCGCCATCACATAATACGTCCGCCTTTTGGGCGGGCGTATAAAAAGGGGGTCCGGGGTACTCGCCTGGATTTATTTACTTTTTTTTTAAATCAGACATTATCAGGATGAAATTGATGCATTTGACCAATAATACAGGAATTATAGCAGGTTTTGAGGAAATATAGAAGGTTGTCAAAAATATAGGACAAATAGGAGCACCTAGAACTCCTCTAGACTAACAGCTAGTTGAGCAACTAAGAAAGCTACAAACAGCCTTCCATTATCAGTCTAGCTTGAAAGGATGAAGCCATTGGACAAAAACTACCGTACGCTTTAAACTAACACAATTTTACACAACATCAATATAGAGATAGAGACTATGGCACAATTCCAATAGCTATTATCATACTTCCACTAATGTATTTACACCACAAGATTAGTCCTGGAATGATAACAGAATTGCGAATTTCAAGTCATAATTTGGAAATTGAACCCAAAGAGAGATAATACCTGAGTATTAAAACTGGCATCTCCAAATCCCAGCAGGAAACTACACAATATTGCGACAAATTTGCTGAAATATAAAAATATTATGTAAAATAATACAATGCAAGTACATATATTTTCAAATGAGGAGACAAAGGACTTTCATATTGCAAAATTACAGACTGACTGACCGAGAAATGTATAATAATAGAATACGAGAGCAGAGATATGCCTCAGACATGTCAGATTAATCCGTTCTGAACAACACAACAGGAAGGTGCAATTTTGAGTGTATCACAGGGTTTTTTTGGGGGGTGATATTTTGGGGGGGAATGCAGAGATGAAAGTTTTCAGGTACATGCATATTATCATAACAATGCATGTACCTATTTCCAACTCACTAATTGTATTCCGCTATATATCTGAGATGTTATCACCATGAGTCAAAATGAGACTTGCGTTTTTTGGAGTTACACTTCTCGTGTATAATGTTGAAAGGTAATGCTTTTGAGCTAAAAATAAATAGATCGCATTGAAATCACATGTATATACACTCCTGTAAATGTCGAGCTCTCAACCAGCCTGTGGTCGACATAATTTTAGCATTCATCTATCATTGTGGCTCTGATTTGAAACAACATGTATAAAGCTTAAAGGTGAAATGCAAAGGTTTTCAGATTCTTCTTTTTGTATTTTATGTTGAATAATGATAGAAATAATTAATTTGAAGTAGTTTGTCTGCTTGGAGGTTTTTCAAATGGTACGGCAAGCCCAGCTGAATTCCGTTTTGCAAACCGACATCGCTTATCTTTCCTTTTTAAATGGTGTGATGTCACGTCAGACCAGCCTCTCGAAGACTGAGCGTCCGGCCAAGTGGTCTGATGTGACGTCACAAACCAGCGTCAAACAGGGGCAGATAAGCAATGCTGATTTCACTTTTGAAACTGGCTGGGCTTGAAATACCATTTCTCTAAAGCCACTAGGAGACAAAATACTTCAAATAAAACCAAAAGAAATAAATAGGCTTATATTTTCCAACATTAACTAACCAATGAAGAGCATAATACGAAGCTGTGAATCTGAAAACCCCCCAGCTCTGGGGACCGTTGCACGAACTATGCGTAAGCCTAAGTCCGTGCGTAAGTCATACTTAGCGTGAGCGTAGCTACGCCGACCCGTGTCACAAAGCCTTTAAATTTACGCAAAGCCGTAAGTTATTGCGTAACTTTAAGTCTGCCCCAGAGTATGCTTAGCGTGAGCGCAACTTCGCTTGCATGTAACCATGCCTGTAGTAGATTAATCTAATGACATAGTTGTCAAATTTTATGTATCTTATAAAATGTACAATACTTTTGGAGTCAGAAAATGGTCGTTCTTTTACTTTTTCTCTCTCTAGCATACGATCTCTCAAAGACAATGTGCAGTATTTCGCACCTCCTTTCACAAAAGAGCGAATACAAGAGTTACGTTCCTTAGCCTCAAACGCAGATTGCTCGGACGTGTAATTATCGAAGTTAAATATTTACAAAGTCCATTGTCGGCTATGATTATAGCACACTGGTCGAAACTTTGTATCCAATACTAATTAAACATAAATTCCAAGTGATATTTATTGCAGAGGCGAAAATCTGAAACTTACGCATTGCGTAAATGTTGATGTAATTATGTCTGCCTTGCGCCAGGTTCGTGAAACGCGTGTAGAGCCGGGCGTAGTGTGAGCGCAACGCAGGTGTAAGTCCTTACGTCGATCGTAACTTACGCAAGTTTCGTGCAACGATCCCCAGGGCTGCAGCCATTCATAATGTATTCAGTTTGAACCAAGATGTCAGAAACACCAAGCAGTGAAGTGACAAATATACAGATTATTAAAAATTTTGCAATTAGAAGTCTCTTGATGCATCGATGATGTACATGTATACCAAATTTTACATCGAGCATTTGAGCGATATCAGAGATAGAGATCATCAATGATTTTGCATAAATTGAAGATGGCCGCCCATCCTTCCCGCCACTCAGAGGAACTGATGTGTTTATTCATTCAAGCAAGTTTCTTGATACATCGATGCTGTATACCAAGTTTTGTATGGAACTCTTAAATGGTATCAGAGATATACATCACTGAAGATTTTGCATAAATTAAAGATGGCCACTAAGATTTCCGCTCAATCAGAGAAACCAGATCTGTCATTCATCGTAAATCTCTTGATGCATTGATGTATATAAAATTTTACATCGAGCACTTGAACAGTATCAGAGATAGAGATCATTGATGATTTTGCATAAATTAAAGATGGCCACCATCCTTCCCGCCACTCCGAGGAACTGATGTAGTTATGCATTGCAAGTCTCTTGATACATCGATGCTGTATACCAAGTTTCATACACAACACTCAAGTGGTATCAGAGATAGTCATCATTAAAGATTTTGCATAAATGAAAGATGGCCGCTAATGTTTTCACCGCATCAGGGAAACTGGTTTGGTCATTCCTTTGAATTTTCTTGATGCATCGATGATCTATACCAAGTTTCACACTGAACAGCGAAATGGTACCCGAGATACACAAGATTAATGGTTTCCCATAAATTAAAGATGGCTGCCAACATTTCCACCCAATCGGATCCAGATTCAATAGGGTTCTAGGTCAAAAGCATATGGATGGGCACTGCAAGTTTGGTGTGCCTAGGGTAAGTCGTTCTAAGATATCTTGGTAACTAGAAAGCTGTGACGGTTTCGCATAAATTAAAGATGGCCAAAAAATTTCCAACCAATCAGGTCCAGATTTAATAGGGTTCTGGGTCATGAGCATACGGATGCGCACTGCAAGTTTGGTGGGATCCAGGGCATTTCCCCCAGTGGACATTTCCCCCAGCGGACATTTCCCCCATGGACATTTCCCCCAGTGGGCATTTCCCCCAGTGGACATTTCCCCCAGTGGACATTTCCCCCACCCTATATTTTTAGGTTATTTTGAATGTAGTTTTTAAATAATTTGGCAAAAACACAAACATTTTTAATATATTTTTTTTATTTTCTATAAAAAGGATATTAGGATTTCCACATATGTTTTACGATAAATGAGTCAAATAGATATAAGATATTATACATATACACAGTATATAGCAGTATTATACAGTCTTTTAGTACATTTTTCTCACCCGACCATGTTGTTGTTGTATATTTTCGTCGATAATGAACCTCCGTTAAACCATTCTAACAAACAAAAAATCTTTTAGGTTGGGTTTGAGAATCCCCCAAAAATATAAATTATGTGACTAAAATTCGAATTATGTAAGTTTGAAATAAGTTTGAAATAACTAGTTAGAACGCTTAGAATGCTTCTCCAGCCATCTAGGACCCAAGAGCTTCTGGACCCCGGCCTAAAGTGCTACGATACTATTTTCACTTCAATCTCTGAGTATTGTTTCAAAATGTGTTATAAGATTGTATAATACTTATATATACTGTGTATAGGTATAGTATCTTATCACTATGTGACTCATTTATCGTAAAACATATGTCAAAATCCTTATATCCTTTTAATAGAAAATAAAAAAAAATATTTAACAAAATGGTGTTTTTGCCAAATTATTTAAAAACTATGTTCAAAATAACCTAAATATATAGGGTGGGGGAAATGTCCACTGGGGGAAATGTCCACTGGGGGAAATGCCCACTGGGGGAAATGTCCATGGGGGAAATGTCCGCTGGGGGAAATGTCCACTGGGGGAAATGTCCGTACACCAGTTTGGTGTGCCTAGGGTAAGTCATTCTAAAGATATCTTGGTAACGAGAAAGCTGTGATATGGTTTCCCATAAATTAACAATGGTCGCCAAGTTTCCAACCAGTCGGGTCCAGATTCAATAGGGTTCTGGGTCACGAGCATATGGATGTACACTGCAAGTTTGGTGTGACTAGCGTAAGTCATTCTTAAGATATCTTGATAAAGAGAAAGGTGTGATCGATGGACTGACGGACAAACGGATGGACAGACGACGACAATACCCTTCGCCCAAATTTTGGTGGAGGGGTAAAAACGAAAAAATGAAAACCTTTGCATTTCACCTTTAACAGTCTCATTTCTGTACTACAAAGAACCCTGCTCAATAATGCAGTCAATCAAACGTTTCTCACTTTGTCGTGATGTAAGTAGGTTCTGATGTACTGTCCAATGGTGAATTTCCCGGTATGTTGATGAAGATCAGGAAGAATGCAGCCATATGAACAACAAATCCCAGAAGTATGATAGGATCTCTGCCATGACGGTTGGTTCTCTTTCCAAACAGTCCAAAGATCAGGCCACCTGAGAAGCATTAGAAATGGTCATTGCTCTAATTGTAATTTAACCCTATCTGACCGGGCGATTTGGGGTGGGTGGAAGCTCCTTGACATTGGGGGCTCAACTATCCCATCACCCCAGGGGAGGGTCCCGCCGGAAGCTCTGAAGGTTTCTGGACATTAAAATAGTTGGTTATGTATTTTTAAGAGTCTAACCTTTGTAACAGAAACCTTTATAAAACAAGAGCCCACGGAGCTTCAATATACACCCGTATATCTGGAATTACATTGGTCCAAATTTCAAGGTTGTTTAATAGCCTTGATTTCAATTGGTAGCTAGCAATCCAGAGAAAGGTCTACAATTTTGTGCTTCTGAGAATGTAACATATATCACATCTTATATTGAATGATAAACTAAAATGGGCTTAACTCTTGGTAACTAGTTGACCTTGAAGCAAGAGCCGAGACCTCACATATCCCACACTGAAATCGACAATAGTCAAACACAAGAAAATAGTAGTTTTCCTGCAAATGGATTCCTTTCAGCCGAAAGAATTTTTCATGAAGGAAGAAGAAAACAATTAAGTAAACCTTCGTTCTTGAGTTGAATTAGTAAATGTAAGGTTTTTATTTCACAACAGTTTAACTAAATGTAGCTGTTTCAAACATGGGAGACAACTCCCCAGGACAAATGCCATAAACATGTAGGGGAGAGAACTCTGAAAACTGGATTCAGTTTTGGGGGACTGTGACCCTGACCTTTGACAAATTGATCTCAAAATGTATGGCTCCTCTTTGCCATGCGAGTAAAGTATACTCAAAGTTTGGTACCAATCCATACCTTGAAACTAGATATCACATGGACAACTGGTGTTAATGGATGAATGGGCAGAACGCAACATCGCATTACACGACCTCGTCTTCGACAGGCATATGAAAATGTGACTTTTAATGATTTCTTGATTTTGGGATCACAGTGACCTTGACCTTTGACCCACATTTTGGTATGTAACACATCATGTCCCTCTAATGTATCTACTGGCAGAAAAAAAGTTATTTTTGACGATTTCCTGATTTTGGGGTCACAGTGACCTTGACCTTTGACCTGACCTAAATTTTAGTACATGACACATCGTCTTCCATTAATGTATCAATGGACTCAAAAAATCCAAATTTTCATGAATTTCATGATTTTGGGGGTCACAGTGACCTTGACGTTCGGCCTTGACCTACATTTTGGTACGTGACACATGTCCCCTAATGTATCTAGTGACACCAAAAAAAAATAATTTTCAAAGATTTCTTGATTCTGGGGTCACAGTGACCTTGACTATTGACCTTGATCTAAATTTTGGTACATGACAAACCATCTCCCCGTAATTTTCTCAATGGACACAAAAAATCATAATTTTTAATAATTTCATGATTTCGGGGTCAGTGATCTTTGACCTTTGACCTTGGCCTACATTTTGGTATGTGACACATCGTGTCCCCCTAATGTATCTACTGACACAATTTTTAATAATTTCCTGATGTTGGGGTCACAGTGACCTTTGACCTTGACCTAATTTTTGGTATGCGACACTTCATTTCCCTCTATTGAATCCACTCACAAAAAATTAGTATTTTTTATGATTTCCTGATTTTTAGGTCACACTGACCTTTGACCTTGATTCTGGGGGCACAGTGACCTTGACTATTGACCTGGATCTAAGTTTTGGTACATGACAGAATGGCTCCCCTTAATTGCTCATTGGACTAAAAAAATCATGATTTTTAACAATTTCACGATTTTGGGGTCACAGTGACCTTGACCTTTGACCTTGACCTACAGTTTGGTAGGTGACACATCGTGTCCTTCGAATGTATCTATTGACATAAAATGTTATTTTTAATAATTTCCTGATTTTGGGGTCACAGTGACCTTTGACCTATTTTTTGGTATGCGACACTTCATTTCCCCCCTATTACATCCACTCACAAAAAATTAGAAATTATCAATGGTTTCCTGATTTTTCAGTCACACTGACCTTTGACCTCTGACCTCGACCCACATTTGGTATGCAAGACATCGTTGCCCCCTAGGGCATCCACTCATCAAAAATTAGAACTGTAGATAGAAAACTGTCAACTGATCAACGATTTCCTGATTTTAGGCAAGTGACCTTTGACCTCTAACCTTGACCTCAACTTTTGGTACGCGACACATCATCTCCACCTGGCATATCCACCCACAAAAAATTGCAACTGTGGATAGAAAACGTTCGCAGATATAGACCGGACACGAACACTTCAGTGATTTCCTGTTTTTTAGGCTAGTGACCTTTGACCTCTGACCTCGACCTTCATTTTGGTACGCGACACATTGTCACCAAAAATTGGAACTGTAAATAGGAAACTGTCCCAGATATAGACCGGACACGAGAACCGGACAGATGGACGGAAACCGCCATCACATAATACGTCCACCTTTTGGCGGGCGTATAATAAAGTACTCACCCTTTAAGGGGCCCAAATCACCATTACTAATAATTCAAACAGAAAACATTTCATTTTATCATCCTTGTTTGCAGAATTTAATGTGAAAGCTAATTTATGATAAACTATGTCTAAAGTTGATGAACAAACAGAAAACTCACCTAAAATTTCTCCAACTCCGATAAACATTCCTGATATACCCAGCAGGCCTTTAGCCTCATCTCCAAAATATCTAGTGTTCGCTATACAAGTGCCGTATACACCACTGAAGAATGTCAATTCAAAACCTGTGAACAATGAGAGCCAGAACTAGTTTCAATATATGTCACAAAGCTAAAACGTAGTATTTTTGTTGACATGATACCATCGTACCCATTTGTTGTGCAGTGTATGTCAGAATAGGACATCTGACATAACCGACTAGTCGTTATTATAATATGACGTGAGCATAATCAGACTCTGACGTCATGGGTCAGAGGTTATGGCTTCAATACATCTTTCATCACATCTGATTTATTGTGTTAAAAATCCAATTTGATACCATTTTTCATAGCAAAGAATTTCAACTTGTTGTTTACACAGCTTCTCTTCATGTTTTCAAGCAAAGAGAGCAGGGGATATTTGGTAGTACATGTACCTTTAAATGTGTTAAACTTCTAAACTTCTAAATGTAACGATTCTAATCAACGTCACAAAACATTGTTGCAGAAACTTATAAAAAACAGGGCTATTCCACCAAGCGCCTCCACTCAAAGTTTCTCAAATTTGGCGATACATATTGCATGCTGATAGCAAAATATGAGCGTAGCGTGCAAGATCTATGGCGTTACGTTTCGTAACTTGTGTCTAATTCCGCTTAACCCGGGGCTAGGGGCCGTATGAACTCATGTACTTCAAGATCCTCATGGTGCTCATATGAACAGTCACAATCAAAGCGTGACTGAGATACATGATTCTCCAAATGACGACTTTACAACGATTATTATGGATTAAGAATACTGATCAGCGATACAGATTTATAATTTGGAACATCATGTCTTGTTGGCATCATTGAAAACTGTTGACCACTTCTCTCTTGCAGGAAACTAGCCTATGTTGATGTATACTATGATTGTCTTTTTGAATTTGGTGCTAATACTGTTATATGGAATAGGTCTTTGGATTATGGACGCGGATAGTCTTAAATGGACGACGGCTGAATTACGAATGACGGACTAGATGCTTGTATTCTAAAACTCACTGTCGGAGCCCCAATTATTCCAACGTCCATAATGCAGTTATGTTTACTCCATACCAGCCCTGCAGTGGGATCTAGGCTTTGTAACTATTACTCAAATCCTCGGTTTAAAATAAGAGCCAGTGAACAGACAGCATTTAGGGATGATACAACCTTTGTGGGATCTCAGTATATTTTGACGAAGGCAGAGTTCATACAGAGAAAAGCTGGAGGAAAAACTATTTGAAGTTCTGGAGGGAAACTACATGGGGGTGCCTCTCAACTCAAAACAATGACAGATATGAAATATGTGATTTAAAAACAATCAGAGAGGTTGAAATGTACAGCACATTGCCCGACACCTAATCTGTTCAAATATGGGCATATTTGGAGATGTCATGAATGCGCTCCGTAATGTGTTCGAATGAACCGGCTCGCAATCATTATGGCATATAAAATATCCGTCACGGCACAGATTTGATAGATGAGGCGTGCCTAGGGATGATGAATTATTCATCAGTAAATGTACAATGGCTGGTCTAATAGACCATCTGCCTAATATATGCGGAACACATTTAACGCATGCGTGCCGAGCTACTGGGTGGAAAATGATGCTCCTTCAGCTTTGATCTGTATTGAGCTCGGGCTTCATATCAGCGTAAGAGCAACACAACAATACATAGTAAAAATTTTATGACAGAACATAGATGTAATGTATGATATCGAAAATCTGTATGATTTTCAACACGTACAACAACATTGCAAGGTACTTTTACTTGTGACACTGCCCTCCAAGGCAACGTCACAAAGCCAACACATCATGAAACGAAGAGCTACATTGTACCAATGGCTTTGTGACACTGTGCCTCAGCATTTGTTTTCCACCTAAAGACTTTGCAGGCATGCACGACTTGCAGAGACATCTGGTGGCAGAAATAAGCCTATTGTACACTGACCTGTATATGCAAAGGTAATACTGAGCAGCATCATCTCCTTGGTTATGAGTAACTGAAATGACCTTTCTGAAAAGGAAATAAGCTTGATTTTGAACAAGTTTTTTTTTTTTATAATTCAAAACATTTACTCATATTCAAATGTACAAATACAAGTCTGACAATGCTAAAACAAAGTACACACACAAATATCACAAAACTAAACAAGTAAAAGACAGGAACCAAGAACATAATCAGTAATGTCACAAACACAAATTTAGGTGAGAAAAAAAAACTAAAGAGCTTTAGATAGTGGAACTAAACAGCATCTAAAGTAACCTAACTATTTGTTACAATAATTTCTCATTTTAATGGTTCTATAAACGCACACTGCAAATATATTGGGAAACAAAAATGCGCTCATTTCAATAAATCCATAATTAATTCCCTCCAAATGCCCCATCTACCATGCCATTTTAAACTTATCACTCATGAGATACATAGTTTGTTCTGTTATATAATACGAATGCAATTCCTTTCTAAAAGCAGATATGTGAAGTATATTATTCTGACAGCGAGTTTTATAAATATAGAATTTTGCCACCAGCAGTATCAGATTTAATAAGCCAGTATTCACTAGGTCACTAAATAATACAACTTCTGCAGTCAGATGTGTTTGTAGCCCAATTTTATTCATTACTCTGTAAACTGTATAAATATATCTGAGTAAACGAACAAATCGGCACGAAAGGACCATTGTTGAATTCATAAAGTTTGAATGTTCAGCTGTCAGAACGTTGTCTGAATCAATATAACTTTGTGACAAGGGTGTTTGAGAGAGATATTTTCATGCAGGTATGCCATCAAATTTTCGTTCCGTTTCTTGCCATTTTGAAATTCAGGGGTGATCGCAATATCTGATTGGATTTGCCATCAAATCGGAGCATGATAGAAAAACTTTCAGTTGAAATGATACAATTTGGATCGCTAACTATTTCCAGGCCTTCAAGTAGCCCACTGTGACTATAGGAGGAAATTTGCCAAAATATAGCAGAAATATAGGAATTTTCTTCTTAAAATATAGGAAATAAAGGAGTACAAAACAGGTCACTACTACACTGTAGGTATCCAACTTGGTAGTTTTCTGGTGTTTATTCAAATTATTTTCACTGAATGCGGTCATAGTGGTGGTGATTGAGGAGACCAATTTCAGAGCACCGGTGAAAGTTTTCTTGAGAAAAAGTCAAAATATAGGAAATACAGGCGGTTTTGAGTAAGATATATGAAAATATAGGAATGACTAGGAAATTTTGGAGGCACTTAAAAGCCTGCATAACTCTTCAACCATCCACAGAGTATTTACATGTAGCTTGTCAGTTCCTTCTATGTACATGATGTAACGTATCTGCAAAACATTCTTTTGGTTTACTAACTTTCCTACAAGGGTATGTAATTATTTAACTTTAACTCATTATCCATGAATGGGGTTTGCCAGCTCGAACTGACGCCAGGTGGCTACGTGTACCAAGGGGTAAATTGCGCATGCCAATGTCGCTTTTCTGGACATCACAAAGGCAACGTCATAATGTAATGACGTTATAATTGTTCGTTTATGACCCCACGTCTTCTTTACCTGTTGAAGCACTAGCGCCACCTGGTGTGACTGGCGATCCCCATTGATAACTTACTGAGTGCTTGCACTGCTGAGTCCGTCTTAACTGCTGTGATACTTGTACTGAAGTAAGAAATCCAGAAGGAAATCTGAACAAACATTTTATAAGGCAAAAACTATTCAAATACATACACTTAATAACAGCAATGTTTCCAATGCCATAGAAGGCAAAAAGGACATTTTATTTCTCCCCCAATTTAGTTAATGGTCACCAGTAACTAATTAATTCATGACCCTCATGTTTTAATGAAGACCAGTAATGAATTAATTCATGATCTTCGTTCTATTAATGGTTACCAGTATCTAACTAATTCATGGCCCTCATTCTAATAATGATTACCATTAACTAAATCATAATCCTCATTCTATTCCGAGTTGTATCATCCAACCATCCGTTTAAAAATCTCTGGTCGATAACCATGCATGCAGAGTGTTTTGTGCAAGATTTTTGACCAATCAGTATCATTCATTTGTAAAAATCATGCACAAATTGGATGTTGGAATGCATCTAACTTGGGCTGAATAAAATATATTTCTACCTTCACAGGAACCGCCATGTCATTCTTGAGTATTAGTATTAGTATTAGTATTTTTCCCCCATTTTCACACATTTGCCTTTCGAGGTTTTGTCAAATATATACATGTATGTTCTTCAAAATTGTGACAAAGAGTTGTGCGAGAAGTGAACATCAAGCTCAAGAGGAAGTATCTTTGACATTGATGTCATCTGTCAGAACAATACTCCGATTGCTTGGCTATCGAAATCTAAATTGTTCATCAACATCTAAATACAAAACAACTCCTGGAGCAGGAGGTTATCATCCACTATTATATACCAAGGTAAACAGGCCCGGGCAAATCTCTATCAAGATTTTATTTGACCCGATTCATACAGATGGGCATTTGGTGTTCAGGGATTATCAATTCTGGAGGTTCTCATCCTAACAGCAGTAGGTCAAACCTATATGGACTGATATTATACCTAGCATTTAATCCGATCAAATTCTCGCTGTCGCTGGGACGTCTTTTCCTCAGGAAAAATAGGAAGATTATGCCGAGAGCACATGCGCCAGTCAAGCCCAGGAAGAGTCTAGTCCTCTCTTCATCTGTGATGTCAAAATTTCCCTTCAACGTGAAGTAGGAGTAAAGATTTCCAAATAGTAAGCTGAAAAACATTAGAAGAAACAAAACAATGGCTACAAAACTATCTTGACCCGAATCCTGTACTATATGCATATTTCAACTGTTTGCTTTTGACATATTTGAAGAAATGACTAATTTTCTTGTTTATCAATATGAATTGCAGATTATAAAGATTCAGGGCTATTCCAGAGAAAAGGCAGGGAAGGAGAGTGGGGTAGAGTCTGGGATCGAGGATGGGTAAAGTCTAGGCTAGGACAATGAGGTGGATCTGTGATAGGACGTTGAGGTCTGGGATAGGAGGATAGGGAAGTGTCTGGGATCCATAGGAGGATAGG